>CM056050.1:495811779-496082393 GCA_029574335.1 Rana kukunoris | reverse complement strand
TTTTGATTTTTTTACAACCCGAAAAAAACTACATCGTTTAAAAAACGACGTGAAAATATGCAGCGTGTTCGAATTATTATTTTTTGTCGTTTTTCAGAAACGATCATTTTAAAAACTTTTTTTTTTTTTTTTTTTCTTTTTTCATGCCGAAAAATGATCGTGTGTACGCGGCATAAGATATTTTTGGTAGTAGCGGCAGTATGCTTTTATTTGTATCATCTGTCATAATGGGGTTGAAACTAAAATTAGAACTTTATAGTACAAAAAGAGCAAATAATCACTTCTGAGGGGTTCATTTGTACTGTGAAATGGTGAAAGTAGTGTGTGTGTGTGTCCGCCGTTTTAATAAAAAATAAGTCAGCAGCTACAAATACTGCAGCTGCTGACTTTTAAAATAAGGACTCTTACCTGTCCAGGAGCCTGCAATGTGGCACCCGAACCCGAGCTATCGCACGGGTGCTGCCGCCACCATTTTCTGTAAAAGAATCGGGAAAGTGAAGCCTTGTGGCTTCACTTCCTGGTTTCCTACTGCGCATGCGTGACTCATGCTGCGCGATCCCACTGGTCCCTGCTATCTTCTAGGACCTGTGTGTCTCCCAGAAGACAGGTGGGGGGTGAAGTAAGTGAAGTAAGCAAAATGCCTGTATTACACAGGTATCTGCTCCCCCAGGGTTTCGAAAGGCGGAAGTTAAATTTTTGGATGGAACTCCACTTTAAATAAGTTTACCTCCGCCTTCTCTGGGTTCAGGTGCTGATCTTCCCCACACAGTCTTTAAAGTGTGGTGTGTGTGTAGATCCTGCTCTGTTGTAATGGTTTTGCAATTTAGCCCTGATTCTCCTCTTCTGGGGTCCCCCACTGATGCTTCTGGCTCCTCCTGCCTTCAGAGTGCCCAATGGCATGCTGGAAAGTGTAATATAGAGTACCCCTATAGCAAGGTAAAAAAACTTCTTCTGCCTTTTTAAAACCACTCCCTTCCTGTCCAGGACTACATGTCCCATGCCTCCTCGCACATTCAGAAGTTCTCAGGCACTTACTGAGATGTATAGATGGTGTTCTGAGCTGTATGTGTGCTGCACTCTATTTCCAGATATGTAAATGATGCATTCTGTATGCAGGTCAACTAATCGGCTGGCCAATTTAATCGATTATGAAAATAGTTGACAACTATTTTCATAATCGATTATTTTCAGCCCTTGTAATAATTGTGCTTCACGTAAATGATATGTCTGTGCTTTTATCTGGTTAAACTGTGTCTTGGTCTAAGCTTTAAATCAGGGGTTCCCAACCCAGGGAGCCGCACCCCCAGGGTTGTGTGAGATGGAATTTTGGGTGCAACAAATGAGTGGCTTTGCGTCCCTTAGTCACGAGTCATCACTCGGCCCTCTGCCAGTGTACCTTGAGCAGTGGCAGTAGATTGTGTTGTATAGATAGTAGACCAGGTAACTGATAAAGTATTGCTTATAATGCAGCATCTGGCATAATCATTTGCTAAAAACTGGTGCAGCTGTGAATAGTAACCAGTCGGCTCCTAGGATTTATTGTCACAGCTCAATTGCATAAGCTGCAGTTAAAAGCTGATTGGTTACTATGCACATATGCACCAGATTATGTGCACACCACTTTCAATAAGTGAGTACACCCCTCACATTGTTGTAAATATTTTATTTATATCTTTTTATGTGACACACTGAAGAAATGACACTTTGCTACAATGTAAAATAAGGAGTACAAGTACCGATACTTTTTTTTTTTTTCCATGTACTCGCCGATACCGATACTTTTTTTACATTTTTTTTTTTTTTTAAATGTCCCCCCGCCCCCCACATATATGCAGCCATGTCCCCCATACCTAGTAGATGATGATGCCGCGTTAATCAGCGTGCGGGGAACATTACAGGCAACTTTAGTTTGAATAGCTGTATTCCCGGCGGCGCATACACTCCCCCTTGCTCGGGATTGGACAGATCCGTCCACTCCCGAGCAAGGGGGAGTGTCTATGCGCGGCGGGAATACAGCTATAAAAACGAAAGCTGCCTGTAATGTTCCCTGCACGCTGATTAACGCGGTGGCTTTGCGGTATGCATTGGCTGCGGGGTGGGCAAGTATTCTATTCAGGCATCGGGGGCATACAAGTACTCCCGCAAATACTCGGTATCGGGACAACCCTAATTTATGTACACATGTGTGTTCCCGGTCGTAACAAATGGATTTTCGTGCAAATTTTTACTATTCGTACATTCGGGTCAATTCGAACATCCGAAAAGCTAAAAGAACCAAAATACACAAACTATGAATAAGCCAAATAACGAACAAGCGAAAATACAAGCGTATGATTGGACAATCTTACTAAAATACAAAACACCGAAAAAGCAAAAAAACGAAAATGACATCTATAACGAACGATTTGCATTCCATATCTTAAATCGTTTGTTCGTATTTTAATTTGTTTTGTAAATCCATTTCTTTGTCTGTAAATTTGTGTACTTGTATCGTTCTTTCGACTGGGCAGTGTAGATAGTGAGTGATGCATCTTACTTAATATCTTAGCCAATCAGCTTATCTCTTTTGTGCTGAGTCACATTGTACAGTGTAAAGCCTCGTACACATGATCGGACTTCAAACAAACTTTTCATTGGATTTTTGTCTGAAGGGAGTTGGCCAGACTTTTTAAACCGAAAAAGTTTTGTCCGATAGAGCGTACACACGGTTGGATTTTTTGGAAAACTCTCGTTTTGAAGTTGGTTGGCAAAAAGTCCGACCGTGTGTACGGGCCTTAAGAGAAAGTCTATCTTAATATTAAGTGTTGCTATGTAATTACGAATCCATTAAACGACAATTATTCTCTAACAAAATTTATGAATTTGGAATCAACGAAAATAAATTAGACAGAATTACGAATCATTCAGTATAAATGAAAATAAAACTGTTACGAAATACGAACGGGTTCGAATAGGAAATCTACGAAACAAAAAAAAAAACACTTTTTTGTTGTGCACATGTCTTACACTCATTACTTTACATTGTAATTTCTTCAGTGTTGTCACATGAAAATTATATATATATATATACTGTATGTCATTTTACTTGTAACATTTGATGGATCGTTTGCTTAACCACTTGCTTACTGGGCACATAAACCCCCTTCCTGCCCAGGCGAAATTTCAGCTTCCGGCACTGCATCGCTTTAACTGACATTTGCGCGGTCGTGCGACGTGGCTCCCAAACTAAATTGGCGTCTTTTTTTTTTCTTCCCACAAATAGAGCTTTCTTTTGGTGGTATTTGATGGCCAGTGCGGTTTTTATTTTTTGCGTTATAAACAAAAAAAGAGCGACAATTTAAAAAAATATATATATTTTTTACTTGTTGCTATAATAAATATCCCAATTTTTTTTTTTTTTCTCAGTTAAGGCCGATACGTATTCTTCTACGTATTTTTTTAAAAAAAAAAAAAAAAAAAAAAATCACAATAAGTGTCTGCTTTGCGCAAAAGTTATAGCGCCTACAAAATAGGGGACAGAATTATGATTTCTTTTTTTTTTTTTTTTTTTTTTTTTTTTTTTTTTTACTAGTAATGGCGGGGATCTGCGATTTTTTTTTTTTTTTTTTTTTTTTTTTTTTGGGACTGCGATATTGCGGCGGACACTTTTGACACATTTTTGGCGCCATTCACATTTATACAGCGACCAGTGCTATAAATATGCACTAATTACTGTATAAATGTGACTGGCATTGAAGGGGTTAACACTAGGGGTGAGGAAGGGGTTAAATGTATTGCCTGGATGTGTTCTAACTGTGTGGGGGGAGGGGGGTGACTGGGGGAGGTGACCGATGCTGTGTCCCTATGTACAAGAGACACAGATCGGTCTCCTCTTTCCCTGACAGGACGTGGAGCTGTGTGTGTTTACACACACACACAGCTCCACGTCCCTGCTCTGTCACCGCCGATCGCATCTACCTGACGGACACCGCGGCCGCCGGGTACACGCATCGAATCCTCGGTGATGCGACGGGACTGTTTTTCCCCGCCGCGCGCCACCCTGTGGCGCGAACATGTAGACGTGACCCTGGCGCCTCAGGTCCGCGCTGTTGATGTATTCTGTCAATAGCGCGGACCTCTAGTGGTTAAAGGCCTGGGGATTTCAGGACCATGAATACAATGAATTCCTACCAGTTTGAAGTACATTTTGTTCACCTGCAGTAATGTATATTAAGTTGCTTTCAAATACTACAAATGTGACGTCTTTATCCTTGGTTTTGATCTTGCATTTGTAGGATGTGCACACGTAAATTTATATAATTCCTTGGGGAAATGTGGGGCATAGAAAGGGTTGGGAACCACTGATATAGAGGTTTTTGTATAAAAAAAATAAAAAATAAATTGTATTTATTTTTTCCTGTTGGTAATGAGTTTTCTCTTCTTTCAGCTAATTTCAAGCCAGGAGTATATGCAGTCTCTGTTACAGGACGCCTACCACAAGGTAGGATTAATGTCTGTCAACATGCCTTGAGCTTATTTTTATTTTTTTAACATTTTTAGATGGGTTTTAACGAAAACCTTTTTGGTGCAGCGAGGTTGATCATAAATTGCTGTGGCACATGTCTGGTATAGGTTTGCTGACTGTCTGGTTTCTTCTTTTCAATACTCTGGTATGGTTGAATACTTCCCTTGCTATTTCCTGTTTTACCCTAACCTTGTCAATGTCAAGTAATTGCAATATTCTGCAAATTTAGGAGCTTTAGGAAAAAATGTAAATTTATAATTTTTTTTGTGTGTGGGTTTTTAATTCATTTTCTGCATTAAGGTACAAAACCACCTGTGTACAGCTCACAGCCCCCCCCCCTCCCTTATGGGGAGCCCGATCTGGATCCAGTGCTGTGCCCGAGAGCAGCAGCTCTCATAGGCTCAAACGGCACAGACAGTGAAGAGGGGGCAGGGCTGAGTTCTTAGGAGTGCACCCATAAGCGATTTGCTATGGGGGCACTCTGGAGGGGGTAGAGCCAGAGGGGACCTGAGAAGAGGAGTATTGGGGCTGCTTTGTGCAAAACCATTGCACAGAGTAAGTATGTGGAAAAAAAAAAAAAAAGCATAGATTTACAATCGCTTTAATAAATTCATTGAATTGCTTGTCTTTGGTGCTATTGGCGTAGCTGATTTTCTCAATAAGACCTTAATATATCTCACTAGGGGAAATGACTGATCGCTGTTTATACATTGTATGAACAGACGGTCAGGCATTTCTCCCCTGACAGGACCGGGAGCTGTGTGGTTACACACATAGCTCCCGGTTCTCGCTCTGTAACGAGCAATCGCGAGTGGCCGCTTAGACGTAGAGCTACGGGCTCTCGTGCAGGGGAGCCGACCTGCCGACGTAGAACTGCGGCGGCTGGTCGGCAAGTAGTTAAAGCATATTTAAAGCCCTAACAATGAACTTATGATAAAAAAAAAATTAAATATTTTATTTTCTCTGTACATCTTTCATTCTGGTCTCGCACAATGTTAGGACCACAAAACGCCTCTCTGTTTAAAGATGGAGAGGGGAGGCGAGACGTCCTTTACACTTTTCATCCTAAGTGATAGTGCTGCACCTCCCACTGATACAGTGCAACAAGTGAGGGATGGTTTTTACTGGCAGGATCATTCGGTAAAAATATAGGAGATAAAAAAAGGTTTAAGGTGGGGTGTTGGTTTTTTTTTTGGATCGGCTTCCCCTAGCCACTTCCAGTATCAGTCCCCCATGCCCCCTCTAAACACTTACCTGGCTCCCCTTTCGATCCAGAGCTGTGCCCAAGAGCAGCATCAATGCTTGCTCGCTCTCTCCTCACAGGCACAGAGGCAGCTACGGGAACTATTGGCTCCTGCTGCTCTCAATCAAATCCTGTGAGAGGGGCTAAGCCAGATGCCGATCCAGGCATGTGGGTGGTTCCTGACTAAAGTCAGGATCTTTCCTCAGCCTGCATCGGCTCTGTGACGTCGGCAGACTTTAGCCCGTTGTTGGCTGAAAACGGGTCACGGGTGCAGAACAGGCTGCACTCCTGTGATCCCCTGGAGAAGTATAGCCAAAATGGTTTTGGCTATTTTTCTCTTTATTTGATTCAGGACTACTCCCTGAAAATAATATATTAAACGACAAATGGTCTGGGTTTTGCCATTTCTTGAAGCAATGTTCATGCTATTGCTGCAAAAATTGGTTGTTTACACCGAGAACAAGTATGTAGGTTAGGGTTTCTGACTACTTGTTTTAATTAAATTAAATTGTTAAAACAAGGTACTGAAGCCATAGGCATGATAACCAGGGAGCCAGCAACTTCTAATAACAAGTAAGGTAATGACTCCTGTCCTCCCCTTTTTTACTTTTTAAAGCAGGCCATACACGGTCGAATTTGGAACAAAATTTTCTTTTCAAAATCGGAAGGAAAAAAAAAAACTTTCATTGATTTTTGAAATTCGGCCGACCAAACCTTCAATTTCACCTCACATTACTAAAGAAAATAATTTTCGTGGCCGGGAATCTTCTTTTTTTTTTTTTTTTGTCCGGGGATTTTCTTTTCTTGCACATTTTTATTTTTTTATTTTTTTTTCCCATTACATTTTTCGCAAGATTCTCCCATCATTGATTAGAAAATCGTTTTTTTTTTTGGTTTTTTTTTTTCAAAAAACTTCAAACATGTCCGATTCCTTAAATTTGAATGCCGCACAAAAATCGGCTGTTGCTGCATAATAGTGTGAAAATTGCACAAAAATTCTTGGATACGATTTTCGTACAAAATTTTTCGAATTGGAACCGTGTATGGCCAGCATTAAGGAAACTTTTTTTTGAGACACATGGAGGCTGATATTGATTCCCTCTTATTGCAAATGCTGTCTGTCATGCTGACCCTCAACTGTCCATACTTTGCGTTACTTAATAAGTATGCAGATGGGAGGTTGTGACTTTAGAACTACCTTTTTGGATGGGCATTCTTTTTACAGGTCAGTAACTCAAAATACTTCAACTTGAGTGTTTGCATACTAGCCGGGCAGCCAGCATTCTAATAAGGTCTGTGCTTCTGTCAAGAGGGTCACTTAAACATAAACCATTGTGCTGATATGCTGAAAACCATATCTGTGTAGAAGATTTAGAAAGCCTATAGTTCACTGTTCTTGTTTGTGCAGCAAGTGACCGTTGTGTTGTGATAAAATTGTATGTGTGTGTGTGTGTATGTGTGTGTATGTGTGTGTATGTGTGTGTATGTGTGTGTATGTGTGTGTATGTGTGTGTATGTGTGTGTATGTGTGTGTATGTGTGTGTATGTGTGTGTATATATATATATATATATATATATTCACACACATACACATACACATACATACACACACATACACTCTCATCCTTTCATCTGCACTTTGATGGAGCTATGTTTCTCTTTTAGGTATTGTGCGCGAGCTAAAAAGCCGAGGGGTGGTTTACAAATCCAGAGACAACGCTATCAAGACATAACTGCAGAAGAAGGGCTGGAGCAGAGATTGGGTCGATGTCTGTCTTCTCTTCCGTTGGTTTTATTTTCCTGTTATGTTGCTGAGGCTGTGGTTTCCCCACAGTGGGGGAAGGGTTGTGCCACTCAGCCTGCCACACGCACAGACACTTCACAATTTTTTTTTGTCTTATCAAGGAAAGAGACCTTGTTGGAAGAGAATGGGGGTTGTTTTGGGACAAAATAAAGATGTATTAATCCTGATCCTTTTGTCATTTCTTCCTCTACCTTTTTTTTTTTGTTTGTTTTTTTACTTCGTCAAAATACGTAACCGGCAAACAGCGCAGTGGGTCACTCCCTGAGTTAAAAAAAAAAAAACTCTTCTCAGACAGTTACATGATTTTTAATAGAATCAGTAAGTGTGAAACTTTGACTAATAACACCAAAGTATGCTCTTAACCCATTCTATACCACAGATACGTCATATGTTCTAGTCTACTGTGGCTCTGGAGAGGAAGTGGCTGACAGTTACTGTGAGAGCAGAACTGAATGTAACGGAAAGAGAGGCGTTGCTGAAAGCTTTAAAACTTTCCTGTGCCTCACCCTAAATAGCCCAAAAAATGTGAACAAAAATATGAAATGTATTATTTTGTAATTTGCAACTGCCACACTATCAGTGTTGTCTTCCATTTGTCCACAACACCCAACATGGTGTTCTAGTATGACATTTAGTAATCTTCCTATGATATGTTTGTCTAAATAAAGTCTGATTCATTTTCTTTTCTGACGGATTCGTAAAAAAAATTACGGTAAGTGTTTA
This sequence comes from Rana kukunoris, assembly GCA_029574335.1. Taxonomy (NCBI): domain Eukaryota; kingdom Metazoa; phylum Chordata; class Amphibia; order Anura; family Ranidae; genus Rana; species Rana kukunoris. The sequence goes on along the minus strand of CM056050.1, from coordinate 496,074,119 downwards.
AAAACAGCGTACTCTGCGTATTTCCATATATGGGTATAACTGTTTCTAGTGAACTGGCCGTCTCAAAATGCGGCAGATCGCAACAAGCTTTGTCACTTCCTGTGTGGTGAGGCGGGTGGGGACAGAGCGAGAAACTTTTGTAAAGTGGGCAGGAAGCTAGTTTTATCATTTTCATTTCTAGCGCTTATGCTGATTTTTATTTCTGATCATTAGAGGTAACATACTTCCATAGAAGTATGTTTAAATGCCATTCGTATACTTATTTCGGAAGAGGTGACTGCATTTGTGCTACAGTTTGCAGTGTCTGTTGTGGCAGTTAATTTTTGATTGTGCTTCAGTGCATAATTACTACTATATGTGATAAAAACATACATGCATCAATCAATATATTTTATATTATTTATAACTAAAAAATATTTTATAAATTTTATTAATAAATAGAAAATATATATATATATTTATTCTAAGGGCAGCTGTGGTATACATTTTTATTTTGCCAATCCGTACTGCTGGATGCCAAGTCCTGACTTCTCACCCAGCCCCCCCCCCCCCTGCTCCTCTCCAGTGTGTGCAAACCACAGCATATTGTGGGAGAAGCTGCTTCTGCAGATAACGTGTATCTGTAGCAGCTTCTACACACAAATGCTGACTGTCATTGTAAAACTCCCCAGTTTTGTACACTTCGCTGTTCCCTACATATTGGTGTCACTTGCTCTTCAGACCCTTGCAAAATGGTTTGCAAGCTCTTTCAGTGGCAATGATCTCAACTGGGATACAATGAAACTGCATATCTAGGGAACATGAGAGGCTTAAAAGGTGGAGGGGTGGCAGTTTGTAGACTTTGGATAAGCTGCAAGAGTTTGGTAATCCATAAAAGTATGTGTGGGGACCAGATGGACATGTCTTGTAGATCTGGTTAGGCAATGGTGCTATCGGCTTGATCCTAATCTACTGACTTACAGGAAAAATAATGGAATTGATACTGTGGCCTTTGTAGGTGTTATGTAATGTGCCATTTGGTAATGCCAGACTACAAACAGGATTATGCACAGGAAAACTAGTGATCCTTGTTTTGTTAGAACAATTTTCAGATGACTTCCTGTTAAGTTTGCTTTTACTTCTACCAAAATTTCAAGCTGTTTTTCACTGCGTTTTATCGGCCTTTGTGTAAGACTTCACTTGCAACACCCACAGCGCTCTCCACAGACATTTTTACTTTGCAATGTACGGCTTATGGGTGGGACCAAGTATAGTTCCTCTATCTGTGGTTGGTGACGTGGCTATTGCGAGATGCTTAAAAGGGTAAGCTGGCCAGCCTGTGATCCTTTCTACCCATCGGTCCTTGGTGGTGGCGGCAGTATGTGAGCAGTGAAGTTAGACGAAAACCAGTATCTACAGAAATTATCTGGAGAAAGATGCATACAGTAAGTACATGGATGGTAGTGTAAGATTTAGACACTATATTTTTTTAAACCTTCTATCATTTGAAAACAATTTAAAACATAGAAACCTAGTTATTAATTTTTACATGTTGTGTGGTTGGAGGTTTTATTTTTTTTTAATTTTTTTTTATTCTCTCTGCCGTTTCATTGAAATGAAAACACAATTCCTTTTAATTGCCACTCTTTTAAAGGTTGCATTTGATGAAACCTTTTCAATAATTCTCCGTAGTTCCTTATTGAAATGGTAGTTTTACCAACTGTTCAGTACCGTCTGTGATACTTTAGTTTGCACTGACATGACAGGTATTCAGGGGTATCCACTTCCCTTCTCTGTCCAAGCAAGTCACTGGGAAAGAGTAGACACCCCCTGAAAGCTTGTTCTAATTTTGTAAACTCAACTATATATATACACACACACACACACACTATACACCAGCATTAGTGTACTTGCAAAAGTTTGGTTGAGATATATAATCTCAATCAAATTTTTGCAACTGTTGCAAGTACACTAATGTGGGTGTGTGATATATATATTACACACACACTTTATTTTTTTTGGAATTAATTGCTATGTTTTTACTAATTTATGCTAATCCTTTTTGTTATGCATTTGGACTTTTTATTTATTTATATATATATATATATATATATATCTCTCTCTCATCCACCCTAATTCTATGCTGCCTTAGACATATGTTTTTTGTGTCCAGTCCATCAGTCAACACAACGTTTACAAGATAAATTTAAATGTGTAAAAGCCCATTATGTGCACATCAATTTCAGTCACTAATATATAAAATTTGGTGTTTCTGTAACCGTTATTTAAAGATACACTTATTTTAAAACGACTGCAGCAGTCAGTACATTGGTGTCCCCATTCTACTACACCTGGTGCAGGTCCTCATAGCACAGTATATTGTCAGATCTGTTTCCTAATCTATACTCTCTGGCCCATAATTTTGTGTACTGTAGTCTAATCTGCCTATCAAATGAATAATAAAGGCTCATCAAATGCAGTTGTACATAATGCCAAATTGGAAGAAAGTAGCTACTAGATGGCCTAAATAAAAGCTTCTATACCTCCTAACTGTGTGGGTTGGAAGACTGTGTATTGTGCCTAGGGGCTGCCTGCAGTAAAGGTTAAGTAACTAACTGTGTTGTAGCACTGACTGCAGTGCATATGGCTCTTAAGTACACGACTGCAAAGCCAAGTCTTTGCATTAAATTTGCCAGGTGCCCTTTAAGCTGTGTGTTTATTTGCCTGAGCAAAAGACAACACCTAATGTATATGTCGTTTTTGGACTTGATCGAAGCGAATGGCTCTCATTTTCATATAAAACACAAGTTTTTAGAGTCCACAACTATACATAATAAAGTGTTTCAAAGGTAACCTAAGCTTTAATTTAATTCCATATGATTATGAAAATGTCAGTTCTGTTTCACATATAGAAAAATGCATCCCTTTTGCAGTTTGTTTCAGGTTAGTTCCCGATATATTAGTTTGCACATTGTAAATGCAAAGCTCCACTTGTTTCTCTTGCCGCCTTCCATATGATAAAATGCAGTTACTTGGGCACCAGTTTCTGGCATATTCCATTCTTGTGTAAGATGCAAGATCTGTGAAAAGTGAACACTTGTATGAATCAGGAAAAAGCAGAAGTGAAACCCAGTTTGGCGGGAGGTGGTGATCTTATAACTGATGCACTAAGACAGTTTGTCTTCAGCAATGGGGGGTGCAGGTTAACAGACTGCAGACAGGAGTATTGGTGCATGTCACTGAAGGAACATCAAATTCATCTGTTCAGGAAGTTCAGAGCCGTTGAAGATGACACCTGGAAGCTTGGCTGTGGTTTCAAGAACTGAAGGTATCTGGCCTGGTTTGGAAATGCTGCACCTGCTTTGCAGTGGGAAAGGGTTTTGCTTTAAGTTTGCACTTAACTGTATCATCCATGATTTACAGTATTGAGACTTTATCAAACCTATTATTATTTTAAAATACTGACTGCTTGATGACCATGATTCTTGCTGCTTAACTTTTTAGATTTTCTTTACACCAATATTATGTAATTTCATCAAATATTAGGTTTCTGTATGTGTTGCTATGGACTGGAAACTTAAAACTAACTTTAAATATGTAAAACTAAACCCCAAGACTTTGTTCTTTCAAAAATAACAGTGGTGGTATTAGAAAAAAAGGAGAAAGGAGACTCCCAGGGGCTTATGCGCATCTGAAAAAATTGTAGACTCTTGAATAAAGTTTTTATAAATGTATTAACTATCAACTAAAACATTTTCAGCTGCGCACAAGCCCCTGGGAGTCTCCCTTACCCCTTTTTTTTTTTTTTTTTTTTTTTCATCTAATAGTATTGGGCTAGCAGCAACAGTTTGGACATTTGGAAGTCAGGTACCCTATTACTATAATTCTATTTATTTATTTTTAACAGTGTGGTATAAGCTTTCTTTTGCACCAACACTACCATTTTTTTTTTTTTATGTATTTTTTTTTTTTTTATGCCAGCTTGGTCTTAATTTATCATTTTAATAACGTTCTTAGTTACCATCTTCTAAAAGCTTGTCATAGATTTGCGTTTTTATAGTGTATCTTATAAAAAAAAAAGTTTTTAAATTTTTTTTATTTTTTGTCTTTTTATATATTAAAAGAAATACAATTTTATTCTAAATGCAGTTGTGTGATATGCTCCATATAAGATGTGGATTTAAATCTAATCGATTTATATAAAACTTTTATTAATGAAAACTAATAACTGTTCCCAACAGAATACAACATGTATGCAACTGCTGCCATTTAAAGGCCTGTCACAGAAATAAAAGGAAGTGCAAACCGACATGGCTAGTTCTAGAATATTCTTCCCCTTTTTCATAACCTAAGCATTTTTAGAAATGTTATAAAAACTGAATATTGTCTACAGGTAGCGGGTCTAGAATCTGAAAGGCCTGGCAATATGAGATGTGGGCGTAGGAGGATTTTCTGTAATACTGAGAACCAAGCCAAAAATATGGCAAACTATTGGATGGAAATTTCTTAGTACTGTATACAGTAACCAAGAGATGGGATTCTGGAAATAAAACGGTAATTCTGAGCTTTCATAACCTGCCATACTGCTGCAAACCATCTAAATTTCACTATAGAAAGAATATAAATTTGTAAGAGGCCTGTTAAATCAGTACTGCTGCTCATAGTTACAAGAAGATGGCATTTTTGTAATAACTACAAAATTAAAGGGAAAATTATGATTGCTATAAACCATGCACTCAAATTTTTACTATAAAATGAATATTTTGTAGCCTTTCCAAATTGTGCCTGTGTGTTACACACAGGAGGCTGTAGAAAGTTTTTTTTTTTCCCTGAAACATGCCTCCTTAAGTTAGGGTGCGTGTTATATGCCGATAAATATGGTAATTGCTTTAAGATTACTGTATTTATCTGTGTATATAACGCTCACTTTTTTTACCCTGAAAATAGAGGGTAAACTGTGCCTGAAACGTCCCTCTTAAAGTTAGGGCACGTGTTATGCGCCTGTGCATGATAACGGTACTTTTTACACTTCAATTTTAATTTAAGCCATCACTGAAAGTTTTTGATAGTTTTACATGTAAATAAATAATTTACAAACTGATAAATTGCTATTTACAGCAAAGTGCTGTATTGATCATTTTCAAAAGAAATGTAAATATATTTGCAGAATCCATGTTGTGTGTGTTTTTTTTTTTTTTTTGTTTTTTTTTTTATGCTTTTTGGAATTTGGGCCACAGTTGCATTGCTCTGAAACATACCATACAAATGTGGTTCCTAATGCAGTGCAGAGCGGAATTGCCATGTACCTATGTGTAGTTTGCACACAGATAAAATGGCTCACCAGTCTTTTTCTAGTCATCTGATGTTTATACAATGCTATACTGCTATTCTTTTAATCTAATATGATTTGTTTAATTGGATGTCATAATAGCATTACAAAAAGTAATGAGGAATGTGTTCAGTTTAGGCTGTACTCCCTAGCTGAGACTTGTATACAGCTTGCTATTTTTTTTTTTTTTTTTTAATTCATCATCTCCCCCCCCCCCCTCCCCCATTTTATTTTACTGTGAGCAATACAGCTTAGAAATTGTGCAAAGTCCTAGCACACAGGCTAATTGATGCATTTTGTCTTAACCTCCCTATGTTGTGCTGACACAGCTGAGTTAAGAGGCATCCCTGACAAGACCTATCAATTTACCCATGTGCAAGGACCCTGATGCTTTGTGATGAAAGATAAACCAACCAAGAAAAAAATCAATACAAATCTTATCTGCAAAGGCATGTGTATTTTTTGCAACTTACAATTTTCCTGTCTATTTATTTTTTCAGTAATTTTACGACCTTGTGGAAAGTTCCATCAAGCATGTTGGTGGTCCACATAAGCATTTACAGTTTCAACTGGTAAGTATCCACCAGATCTAAGGACTTATTTTTGGTATAGACTTCGCATCTGCTCTGGATAAGGAAGATTCACCCACAGCCTCAATCCTGGGAATACAGTGCAGCCATCCATAAAGTAGAAAGCACTACTAGACAGCACTGAACGCTGTAGTGTTTCCTACTTTATGGATGAGTGTACTGGGCGCTACGAGACATCACCCTCAAACAGAAATTCATCGCACCATGAAGAACATTTTGCTGTATAGTATATTGCCTGTTTTTGTATTCTAAGTTATTGACCTCTGGCTCTGTAGCTATTCCTAGCGCCACTCTTTGTGTGCCATTATTGAACGGAAAGTTATTTTTGTATGTAATGTGCTAGAACAAACCCAGCATGGAATTACTGAGTGTACAGTTTGTATTCTCCACCAGTCATTTCATATTGCAGGTGTGTGTGTTCTATTCTATAGGGCATTGAAAACCACTTATAATTATTAGGGATTATAGAAATATATAAGAAGGAATGGTGGTGTTGACCCTCTATAACCAAGTACTAATAACTAAATGTCTACACATATTCCTGATTAAAATGTTGTTCTTTCCCACAAATGCTTTCAGTTATAGGACAAGTGTCTCAACACATTCCCATCAAAATATGATTCTTATAACGTACTTGGATTTGCAATGTCACCAGAAATTGATGGTGGGGCTCACATGTTGATTGCACACTAAAGACCTATAATCTTCTGGGTTCTTCATTGTTACCCAACCAGATTAGAACATTTTAGGTAAAGCGACTATAGCAAGAATGGGGGGGGGGGGGGGTTGCTAATTTTACCAAAGGCAAACTATTTACAAGGGATTTTTCCCCATAGCTTAGTTAAAGTGGAGGTTCACCCTTAAAACAAGTCTGTGTCATCCCATGCAGCATACTGGCGTCAGCACCAGTATGCTTTTTTTTTATTTTTTATCTTTGTACTTGCTGTTTAATTGATAATTTTAAGTTTGTCCCTACCGCGGTTGAATGGCGCGTCTATTTTGCGTCACGGCTTCTGAAAATAGCCGACTAGCACTCGTGTATTCCCGGCGCTATACGGCGCCTGTGCACAGACCTAGGAGCTGACTGCGCAGGCGCGGTATATATCCGAGTCCTATTTCGGCTTTTTTCGGAGGGCGTGAAGCGCCATAGCCATTGGACTCGGATATATACGGTGCCTGCGCAGTCAGCTCCTAGGTCTGTGCGCAGGCGCCGTATAGCGCTGGTAATACACGAGTGCTAGTCGGCTATTTTCGGGAGCCGCGACGCTCCATAGACGCGCTATTCAACCGCGATAGGGACAAAATTAAAATTATCAATTAAACAGTAAGTACAAAGATTAAAAAAAAAAAAGCATGCTGACGCCAGTATGTTGGATGGATGACAGACTTGTTTTAAGGGTGAATCTCCGCTTTAATGAGGCAAAGCATTGCTGACTTCAAGCAAAAAAGATAAATACAATTTTTATGATGGGATGTTCTTTGCAAACTGAAACCTCACATTCACTAAGCTCTAGGGAAATTTCTCTTGCAAGGTTCAACTTCCCCTGTAAAATGAACAACCTATCTGCCTTTATTAAATCAGCCCCTATATGTCATTGTATTGGTCAGTAACTTTTTTTTTTTTTTTGGAAGGTCACTCATGACGCTGGTAATTTTGGGGGCCAGCAGTCTTTCATACTAGCTGCATTGTATTTCAAAAATTTTAATTTACAGTTCTAATGTATTTCTATATTTTCTAGTACAGTGTTTCTCAACTCCAGTCATCAAAGCGTCCCCAACAGGTCATGTTTTCAGGATTTCCCTCAGATGAAAACCACTGTGGTAATTACTAAGGCAGTCAAACCGATCAATATCACCCGTGAAAAAGAATGAAAAGCCTGAAAACATGACCTGTTTGGGCGCCTTAAGGACTGGAGTTGAGAAACCCTGGTCTAGTACACCTTATTATTTTACCTTCTGTTGATGACTAATAAGTATGAAATGTGATTTTTTTTTTTTCTGAAAATATCTTTTATTGGCTTTTAATAACTTTATTGTGAGTAAACTGTCCTTTGTAAAAACTTTGTAAAATTATTTTACACGTGGCTTTGTTTAAAAAAATTCAATTTGCCTGTTTGCAACATGACTGTTTGCATGTATGTACTGTATTATAAATTATAAAATTATTCAAAGGTCGACAAGCAGTGAAGAGACGAATGGATGGAAGACCTGACATACAGTGCAGTTACCCATAAAGTAGAAAGCACTACTAGACAGGACTGAACGCTGTAGTGTTTCCTACTTTATGGATGAGTGTACTGGGCGCTACGAGACATCATCTGGACACATTGAAGCATGAAGATAACCTACTTCTCTGTTTATTACATTTGGTGTGCTTATGTCACTAGATTTCAATAGCAATTATATTTTCCTAATAACATTTGTATTTATTTATAATAAACCTTTTTTGCAATGATTACATTTTATGTCTTTAATTTTATATTTTGCTGTAGTGACCTCCTTTATTCTCCCACAGGAAGGGCATTAGGATAACCATAAGACGTTCTCCTTCACAACCATGTTACTGTCACTTATTATCCCCTGCAATTTATTTTGCAGCTTAAAAGCTGCTTTTGCTGTTGTCCTTCTGAAAAGAATAATATATTTTCTTTTTTCTAATGCATTTAATACTATCCAAGTCACTGGCCCAGAACAAGTCTGCACGTGTTTCTTCCAGGTCAGTCACTCAATCTACTGCTGCCATTTTTAAAATAAAGTCAACAATGACCGTCCCCATTCTTTTACTACTATTTGCTATAGTTGTCACTTGGAGCCCTTTCACACTGATGCGTTTTTGCTGTACTTTTGTGCATCTTCAAGCGCACTGAAAATGCAGTAAAATGTTTCTCCTTTTGATCCAGTGGAGCTCTTCACATCAGTGCCTGTCAAGTGTGGTGTCTTTTGGAAAGTCCTGCATGCTGCATCTTTGATGCCCTGTTTTTCAAAAGCACAACAAAAGTTTGCCTCTTATTGAAATCAATGGAAAACCCATAAAAAATAGACTGCGGTTGCGTTTGTACTTTTGAGTCCTAGTTCCATGTTTCACAGGAGTCGGCAACCAGAAAAAGCACCAAAAATGCATTAAGGTGAGATACGTTTTTTCAGTGCACCAGTGTGAAAAGGCCCTACTTAAAGCAGAGTTCCAGTCATTTATTATTATTATTATTATTATAAATATATAAATGCTTAAGCATTTACCAAAGTCTGTAGCTAATGCAGTCTGAGCTCCTGATCCTCACTTTTGCTCCAGTTCATTAAGGCCTTGTACACACCAGCAAATAGATTTGTTCAAATCGGTCGGACAGACCGATTTGAACAAATCTATCTGCTGGGATGTATTGGTTTGATCGTGTACACACGATCAAACCAAAATCCCCACCGGCAGACAGCGCGCTGTAGTGGCGGTGACGTTGACGCCGCCACGTCACCGCACCAGGAAGTTAAACACTTCCGCGCATGCGTCGAAACCATTCGCGTGTGCGAGCAGATATGTCTGCTGGTTAGCATACTAACCAGCAGACATGTCGGGCGGACAGGTTCCCAGCCGACAGATTTGAAAGCATGCTTTCAAATCTGTCGGGTGGCCAAATCCGTCTGTTTGCCCGTACACACGATCGAATCTGTCTGCTGAAACGGTCTGGCAGACTGGTGGATAACAGCTAGGTAATTAACATTTTAAGAATATTCCCAATTAACATTTTAAGAAAATTCCCAATGGCAGCCTATATATCTCAGTGCAGCTTTTATTTTAAAAATCTTTACCATTTTAGCCTATTGGTGCCCTAGAACCTGGTCTCCAAACAATGGCCCTTCAGTTGATCAGGAACTATAATTCCCATCATGTCTGTGATTGTCAGTTTTATTGCCTCATGGGGCGTGTATTTGTGCAACAGCTGGAGGGCCATAGTTTGGAGATCCCTGCCCTAGAAGGAGGTTAGGAGTGCCTCCTAAAGCCCTGAATATCTAGGGTACACATGCTCATTTTGAAACTCACCCATAAATATGATGGGTGTCCACACTGACCAAGATTGAGACATGGCAGAGGGAAGACCTCCACTCCTGTGTAGAAACTGATAAACCTTGTAAAAATAAAGAGATTGATTTACTAAAACTGGAGAGTGCAAAATCTTGTGCAGCTGTGCATGGTAACCAATCACCTTCTAACTTCAGCGTGTTCAAGCTGATTGGTTTCTTATGAGAGCAGCACCCGATTTTGCACTTTCCAGTTTTTTAGTAAATCAGCCAAACAATATATACATTTTGGGCCTACTGGGGCATTCCAATCATACACAAACTATTCATTGGGAATTACAATATTTAATATGTAGTGTTCAATAACCTTTTATTAGAAACCATTTTTAATTAATTTTACTACCGGTGACTGAAATCTGATTGCTTAGCATGGCTTACTACTCTTCGCAAATCCTCATTGCCCTTTGCACTGGCTAACTGACAAAAAGATAAACTCCAACTTTTGTTACACCCATATTCACAGTGTAACTTGTTACATATGCACCAGCCTCCACACCTCCCTGTTAACCAACCCCCCTGTCACAATCTAAAAAAAAAAAAAAAAGTGGCTGTGTGGGGCTCCGTCTGCTCGGCCACACACATCATTCATTCACGGTGTTCTGTGAATGTGAAAACTACAAATGCCTACATCCTTTGTGGTTGTCGGCTTGAGGTTCATCAACGAACTACCAGGGCAATGTTGAGTGCTGTAGGTAATTCATTGAGGTTCCTGTCATTCAGTAACTGCCTGTCCGTATTGGAGATATGGGTACACTGCTACACATACAGTCTGGAGGACCGTGACATTACACCCATGATCTGCTAATCGTGGGTGCAATGCTTTACAGGCTCCTAAAAAAAAAAGAATATATTTTTATTAATAAAGTTGAACTTATTTTTTTGAGTGAGGCACCAAAAGTAGACTTCTAAATATTCTAATGACAAATGGCAGAGTAATCTATGATTGATATGTATACCCTTATCTACGGGTATAATGGTTTTGACTTCCCCTATTAAACATGTTTACAGAAGGCATTCTATGGTCATCTTTAGAGTAAGCTAGGCTTTCTAAAACTGTAATGCCCTATTCACAACTTTTACGCAGGCATGCAAACCAACTCATGGTATACAATTATGAAAAAATAAATAAAAATCTGGCACTACATGGAAATGGTTGACTTTTATGAACAGGCAAATATAAGATATTTACTCAAACAATGCATACAAATAAAGTTAATTTACGTGAGAAAAAAATGCCTTTTCAATGATTTATTCAACAAAAATATTATTAGATGTAACTCTATTCTGTGCAAAAGTAAGTACAACATGGCATCAAAAGCTTAAATTGCCCCCTGTAGCATAAATTACTTTTCATAGGCATTTTGTATAAACTCCCCAGTTGTCTGAGATTGACAAGATGAAGTTTCTCACCATTTCCTTCTTTGGAAGATATTTGTGGCTTTCCCTTAAAGAATTGCCTGTTTCAAAATCCCTCTAAATAATGTCAGTCTAAATTAAATCGGGGCTTTGGCTAGGGCAGTCAATAATCCTTTTTCTTCTGTTTGGGCCTTTCCTTGGTGGATCTTATTTTGCGCTTCTGCTCATTTTTGTTTGGAAAAACTCACTTCAACTTTTGGACAGATGCCCTCACATTCTCAAGGAGTTGTAAATATTTTTTTTTTTTTTTTGCTGAAAAGACTGTTTACAGGGTATAGAGACATAATAGTTAACCGATTCCTTAAAAAAATAGATAAAAATCAATCATATAATGTACCTGCAGTTTCTAGTTTCGTTTTTGCATTTTGTTTCCTGCCTGTCCTGTACATAGCCAATACAGGGCAGTAATGGTTTGGAAAACCAAACTGGATTGGTGCTGAGGGGTTTTAGGCCTCGTACACACGAGGGGATATGTCCGCTGAAAACGGTCCGACGGACCGTTTCAGCAGACATCTCCGCTCGTGTGTATGGGCTAGCGGACAGATTTCTCCACCCGACAGATTTCAAAGCATGCTTTGAAATCTATCCGGTGGGAATCTGTCCGCCCGACATGTCTGCTGGTTAGTACACTTACCAGCAGACATGTCGTCCCCCACCGCCGCCGCGCCGCCGCCAAATGGATTCGGCGCATGCGCAGAAGTGTTTAACTTCCTGGTGCGGTGACGTGGCGGCGTCAACGTCACCGCGCCGTCCGGCGGCGGGGAATTTGATCCGATGGTGTGTACACGCCATCGGATCAAACTCCCGATCGGACATATCCGATGGAAATGGTCCGCGGACCGTTTTCATCGGATATGTCCGATCGTGTGTACGAGGCCTAACAGACAACCAGGAAGTGTGGAGATCAGAGAATAATTACAGCAACTTGAGAGTAAAAACGAACAATGAGGACATGAAAACAGCACTGCATTAAGGTAAAGGAAGCTATTAAGATAAAATAAAAAAAAATCCTTTACAAACCCTTTAACCACTTAACGCCCGCCTCATGTATATGTACGTCCACAGAATGGCACGTACAGGCAGATGGGCGTACATGTACATCCCTGCCTTCTTGCGGGTCGGGGGTCCGCTTTGGACCCCCCCCCCTACATGCGGCAGGCGTCTTACCTCTGGGAGCGATCCGGGATGAGGGAGGCGGCTGTTCGTTTTTGTCCGCCCCCTCGTGATCGCTCCCAGCGAATCTGCAGAGCCTCCACCCTGCACTTCCTCTGCCTGTGTAATGTAAACACTGGCAGAGGAAGTGATCTCACCTCTCCTCTTGGCGGTATTTTCAATCCGGCGAGAGGAGAGAAGACATCACAAGTAAGTCTCACCAACAGCACACTGACACCAGTACACATAGGCACATTAACCCCTTCAGATCACCCACCCTCCTGTCACAGTGTCACTGATTGCAGTGATCATATATTTACTGATTACTGCATTTAGTGTCAGTGCGACAGGCAGTTAGTGTTAGGTCCAGGGTAGCCCCGTACCCCCCCTAATAAAGCTTTAACCCCTTAATCACCGCCCTAGTTAACCCTTTCACCCCCTATTGCCAGTGTCACCAAGCGATCGGTTTTCTGATCGCTGTATTAGTGCCACTGTTGCCGCTAGGTAGCTAGTTTTTTTTTTTATATTGCAATTTTTTTTTTACTAAAGACATATGGCTGAATACATTTTGGCCTAAATGTTTGACTAAAATGTAGTTTATTCGATTTTTCTTATAACAAAAAGTAAAAAATATTGTTTTTTTTTCAAAAATGTTGCTCTATTTTTGCTTATAGCGCAACAAATTTAAATCGCAGAGGTGATCAAATACCATCAAAAGAAAGCTCTATTTGTGGGAAGAAAAGGACGCAAATTTTGTTTGGGAGCCACGTCGCACGACCGCGCAATAGTCTGTTAAAGCGACGCAGTGCCGAATTGTAAAAACGCTTTTGGGCATTTAGCAGCATATTGGTCCGGGGCTTAAGTGGTTAAGCACGCTTTGATAGGATGCAGAAAGTATAACTGACTGTGCACTTTGCAAGTGCAGTTGCACTCCCTTTCCTAGGGCCTAGTGAATGTGGTGTGTTTGAAATGGAAATAATTTGCATAGGTATAACAGGATGAGAAAGGCATGCTTATAAGTCTTAAATTTAAACCAAATTCTCAAGTGCAATATTGCTTTTTAGTTCAAAGATGTTGAAAGAGCATTTTCTCAGGGTGTTCCCCTGTAACAGATGGAAACTATACCACAAGCAAAATAATTTTTTTTCACTGTTGCTGGGAGCAATGTGGGTGGTTCTAAACAAACACAATTGAGCTATTTAGGTATAATGAAAGCAATATATAAGGAGCTTCGGGTATCCCACAAATAAAAAAAGAAAACCTCACTAATACAAAGCATAAAAATCAGTTAATGTACCAAAAATATATTTTTCTTTCTCGTACATCACGGGACACAGAGCGGCATATTCATTACTATATGGGTTATATGGAGTACCTTCAGGTGTGGACACTGGCAATCTCAAACAGGAAGTCCCCTCCCTATATAACCCCCTCCCCTAGAGGGAGTCCCTCAGTTTTTTCGCCAGTGTCTTAGGTGTTGGTCACGGAATAGCTTTGCTCCACATCCTTGGGATTAAGGGCGGGCTAACCGGATCTGTCCAAGGAGCCTCAGTGCCAAAGTGGACAGTACCCGGGCCCCAAACCGTGGGGTTTTGCCTATAATGCTCCTCTTTGGAGGGCTGGACCCTGGGCCCAGGACTTGGAGTTTGTAAAAACCATAAGTTCCTGTTTGCCAGGGTACTATATAGGTCCAGGACAGTTGGGTACCTTCATAGGACCCCAGGGCCTGAAGGTCTACTACGCTACCCACGGAGATGGGAGAAGATTGGATCGTTTTGCTGGACAAACATCCTGCAGCATGGAGCAGGTAAGGGGGAGCCTGTGGGACTTGGTTCGACAGCAGGCTCTCCGGGGTAACCTAAAAAGGGGGATAGCCTAAGTATGCTCTGCATGGGCAACCTTGCTCACTATGTCTGAGAGAGACAGGATGACACCTTTTTTCCCCCATCACTAGGTTCCCCTGTCTAAGAATGTGTTGCTAGCTAACCTGCTGCTTTCCTCCTAGGACTAGTAAGGATCCCTAGGGGCCTTTTGGAGAGTCCTACCTGGCCGGGGGTTTGAATCTGCCGCCTGTTTCTGCAGTCCTGGGTCTCCAGCAGCGCGGCTCCTCCATGTTCCTCCTGTTCCGGCATACGCGCGCGCGTGCGCGCACGTCTTATAGACGTTTTTCGCGCCGTTCAGACAGGAGGGCGGGGGGGGGCGTGCCTGCGGCGTCATACAGGGGCGCGCCTTGTGCTGTTATAGATCAGCAGGCATTGTCAGTGCTCAGTCTGAGGCTGATTTCAGAAGGAGAGGACGCAGAGCGGCAGAACAGTGACTCCCGGTGGCGGAAGAGGGGTAGTACATGCTGGACTTTGTTCCAATGCCTTTTTTGTTAAGCCAAGAAATTCCCCTTTTTGCAGCAGGTTGGAGGCTGGCAAACTAAGTTTGGGGTCACTGTATGTTTTAAAAAAAAAAAAAAAGAAAAGAAAATATATATAATATATATCTAAAAAAAAAAAAAAAAAGGAGAAAAACATACGGGATCCCATCAGTTTTTGGGCATTAGTGATCTATTGTCCCCTAAGCTCTGGTTTTGTACTCCTGCCACTACAGTCTGTTGTTGTTGGCGGAGTCCCTCGATTTTGTATTATGGCTTCCAAAGGTTCGGGGTCAAAGGGTACAAAAAAGACCAAAAAACAAAGGGGTTCCCCTTCTGATTCTGATGATATGCCGATACTTTCCCCGCAACTTATTAACATAAAGGGCGCCTTGGATGAGCCATTAGGGGGATCTGGTGCGGAGGCTGGCCCAGATCAGCCCAGCCCTGTGTTTATCACAGAGGAGATGCTAGCCGTATCCCTAGGGGGGCTAGAAGAGAGAATAGCAGCATTGATCGCTAGAGCCAGGGCTTTTTTTCTGGGGGAACTTGGTGGAACTCAGTTCCACCACCTTTGGCTCAGACCCTTTGGTGCCCGCTCACCACAATCACTTGTGAACACAGAAGTCTGGTTTCTGTGTTTACAAGTGACTGCTTTGTAACTCCCTGAACTCTGCACACTGTATGTAATGCAATTTTGGTATTTAATGCCCCTTTAAGACCCTTCTACTGTTTGTGAAATCTGAACGGGTCGTGGTTGAGTTCCTGCACCTATTTTTTGAGAAAAAAAGCTCTGGCTAGAGCTATTCCTGGTAAGAAACGGGTTAGATCCCCATCACCAAGAGGTGTATCCTCAGATGCTGAGATTCTCTCTCCGGAGGAATTGGAATCACAGGAGGATCAACTAGACCTGAACCAAGAGGGTTCAGGGATTGAGGGATCTACCTTTGAGGAACCATTTTCAGACTCCCAGACAGAAAGACTGTGGGTACAGTCTTTGACGGACATGGTCCGCTCGGCATTTAGTTTACCATTGCCAGAGCCTCAGGTTCCTCCGGTATCCTCTCTGGGCTCTTTGAAAGCTCCGTTAAGCAACGCAGTTTTTCCGGTCCATCCTCTCTTGGAGGAATTGATCTTTCGGGATTGGGTACGGCCGGACAGGATTTTTCTGCCACCGAAAAGATTTGCGGTCATTTACCCCATGGAGGAAAAATTCTCCAAGAGGTGGAGGCTCCCAGTGGTGGATGCAGCCATCTCATGTGTGAATAAATCACTAACTTGCCCGGTGGAAAACATACATATGTTTAAAGATCCGGTTGATAAACGGTTAGAGACACTTTTAAAAGCATCCTTTGCTACGGCAGGAGCAGTGGTACAGCCAGCTGTGGCTGCGATTGGTGTTTGTCAGGCGTTAAAAGACCAGACAAAAGAAATGTTAAAGGACATGCCTACCCAACAAGCAGAAGAGTTTTCTGACATTCCCAGAGCTCTGTGTTTTGCTGTAGATGCTATAAAAGATTCCATCCAGCAGGCCTCTCGTTTATCACTATTTTTGGTGCACATGAGAAGGCTCTTATGGTTGAAGAACTGGGCGGCGGAGCCCCCATGCAAAAAGCTTCTGGCAGGGTTTCCCTTCCATGGAGGACGACTCTTCGGAGAGGATCTGGATAAATATATTCAGACTATTTCAAATGGCAAGAGTACCCTTTTACCGGTCAAAAAGACATTCCGGGGTCCTACATTTAAAAGGCAGCTCTTTCCTGTCTCGGGGCCCTCAAATTCCAGGCAGTATCGACGGCCGCCTGCACGATCCAACGTTAACAGTAGATCGCAGGGACAGGCCCCTGGGGGTAAGAGGCCATGGTATCGCAAGCCGACAAAGACAGCCCCTAAGTCTGCCTTATGAAGGGGCGCCCCCACTCTCGCGGGTGGGGGGAAGGCTTTGTTTCTTCTCAGAAGTTTGGGAAGCCAAGATCCCCGACAAATGGGTCCGGGCATCTGTAACCACAGGCTACAGACTGGAGTTTCTAAGGTGTCCTCCGCCTCATTTTCAAGAATCAAGGCTACCAAGGGATCCAGCAAGGAAGGCCTCATTGCTGGCAGCTTTGGATCACCTGCTCTGCCAGGACGTAATAATAGAGGTGCCAGCCCAAGAGCAAGGGCTAGGTTTCTATTCCAATCTCTTTGTCATACCAAAGCCCAACGGCGATGTCAGGCCAATCTTGGACCTAAAGAGGTTAAACGGTTACCTAAGGGTTCGTTCCTTTCGGATGGAATCCATCCGGTCAGCAGCCGCCGCGCTTCAGAAGGACGATTTTCTGGCCTCCATAGACATAAAGGATGCTTACCTTCATGTACCAATCTTTCAGTCGCATCAAAGATTTTTACGCTTCGCGGTGGGGCAGCGACACTTCCAATTCAGGGCGCTCCCCTTCGGGCTGGCCACGGCCCCCCGGGTATTCACGAAGATCCTAGCCCCAGTTCTGGCCAATTTAAGGATCCGAGGGGTCACAGTCCTAGCATACTTGGACGACCTTTTAATCATAGATCACTCACGGCCGGGTCTGCAAAAGGCAGTAAACCTCACGGTTCGGTACCTCGAAGAATTCGGCTGGGTCCTAAACCGGGGAAAGTCAGCGTTCCAGCCTACAAAGCAGTTGGAATACCTCGGCATGAGGTTAGACACAGAACAGCAAAGGGTGTTCCTGCCCCTGGTAAAGATCGAGGCTATCAAGGGGTTGGTTCAGTTGGTTCTAAACAAGAAAAAACCAACTATTCGCCTGTGTATGCGAGTACTAGGCAAGCTAGTGGCCACGTTCGAGGCAGTACCATACGCTCAGATCCACACTCGCGTCCTACAGGCAGCCATTCTAGCAGCCTGGGGCAAGAGGGCACATGCCTTAGAGTCCCCTTTGACGCTATCATCAAGAGTCCGACAAAGCCTGGCCTGGTGGTTGAACCCCCAGAATCTTCTAAAGGGAAAATCCTTCAGCCCTGTTGTCTGGAAGGTAGTTACCACAGACGCCAGCCTGGCAGGCTGGGGGGCGGTCTTCGAGGGGTTCTCTCGCCAGGGAACTTGGGTGAAAGCAGAGAGGCAGCTCCCCATCAATATCTTGGAGATCAGAGTTGCTCGCCTAGCCCTTCTGGCATGGACCTCCAGATTAAAGGGGTTCCCGGTGAGAATCCAGTCAGACAATGCCACGGCGGTGGCATACATAAACCACCAAGGGGGAACCAGGAGTCGGGCCGCTCAGAGGGAGGTGAGCTTGATTTTTCAGTGGGCAGAGGTTCATGTACCCTGCATTTCGGCGATATTCATTCCCGGAGTGGACAACCTGCAGGCAGACTTCTTAAGTCGCCAGAGTCTGTTGCCAGGGGAGTGGTCTCTGCATCCCCAGGTCTTTCAGACAATCTGCCAGAGGTGGGGAATGCCAGACGTAGATATAATGGCATCCAGGTTCAACAAGAAACTAGACAGGTTCGTGTCTCGAGCGAGGGATCCTATGGCCTGCGGAACCGATGCGTTGGTTTGCCCTTGGCATCAATTCAAACTTCTATATGCATTCCCTCCGCTACAGTTACTTCCTCGCCTGTTGCGCAGGATCAGAGTGGAGCACAAGCCAGTCATTCTAGTAGCTCCGGCTTGGCCCCGGAGGACTTGGTACTCACTAGTCCTGAAGATGGCAGTGGGAGACCCTTGGACTCTTCCTCTACAACCAGACCTACTCTCACAAGGCCCGATCCTCCACCCTACATTACAGCGTCTAAATTTGACGGCCTGGAGGCTGAATCCCTGATTCTCAGGGGTAGAGGTCTGTCTAGGCAGGTAATTCCTACCCTGATTAGGGCTAGAAAGCCGGTCTCCAGGGTGATTTATTACAGGGTGTGGAGGAACTACGTAGGCTGGTGTGAATCCAAAAGATGGAATTCCCGCAAATATACTATTGATAGGGTGTTAAGTTTTCTCCAGCTAGGAGTGGATAAAGGCCTGGCACTAAGCACAATCAAGGGACAGATCTCAGCTCTGTCAGTGTGGTTTCAGAGGCCGCTGGCCACCCACTCGCTGGTAAAGACCTTCTTACAGGGGGTCTTGCGTATTAATCCTCCTGTCAAGTCACCAATTTGTCCATGGGACTTAAATCTTGTCCTGTCCACTCTACAGAAACAACCCTTTGAGCCGTTGGCTGAGATTCCTTTAGTCTTACTGACAAGAAAGTTGGTTTTCTTGGTCGCCATAGTTTCGGCCAGGAGAGTGTCAGAATTAGCAGCCTTATCGTGTAAGGAACCATATCTCGTTCTGCATAAGGACAGGGCAGTTCTCCGGCCCCATCCTTCCTTTCTACCAAAGGTTATATCCAATTTTCACTTGAACCAGGATTTGGTACTTCCATCCTTCTTTCCAAAACCCACATCTAGAAAGGAGGGGTTGCTGCATACCTTGGATATTGTCCGGGCCATGAAGGCCTATCTTAAAGCTACAGAAAAGATCCGGAAGACGGATGTGTTATTCGTTCTACCAGATGGCCCCAAGAAGGGGCAGGCAGCTGCAAGATCCACCATCTCGAGATGGATTAGACAATTAATCATTCAAGCCTACGGTTTGAAGAGGTTGCCTCCTCCTTTGTCGGTAAAGGCCCATTCTACCAGGGCCATGGGCGCCTCCTGGGCAGCACACCATCAGATCTCTATGGCTCAGATATGCAAGGCAGCGACGTGGTCATCAGTCCACACGTTTACAAGGTTTTATCAACTAGACGTGAGAAGGAATGCAGATTCTGCCTTTGGACAGGCAGTTCTACAGGCTGCAGTTTGAGATCCTCGGGATCAGAAGCACCCTTGGTTGTAAAAAAGAAAAAAAAAAAAAAAAAAAAAAAGTTTTTTCTTGACTAAGTTGGAATTATTATTATTATTATTTGAGTTTACCTCTAAATTGAATCCTTCTTTGGAAGATGTCTCCCTCCCCTCATTAAAGCATTGCTTTCGGACATCCCATATAGTAATGAATATGCCGCTCTGTGTCCCGTGATGTACGAGAAAGAAAAAGGGATTTTTAAATACAGCTTACCTGTAAAATCCTTTTCTTGGAGTACATCACGGGACACAGAGCTCCCACCCCTCTTTTGGGTGACCATTTTGGGAGGCATACTGCTTGCTACAAAACTGAGGGACTCCCTCTAGGGGAGGGGGATATATAGGGAGGGGACTTCCTGTTTGAGATTGCCAGTGTCCACACCTGAAGGTACTCCATATAACCCACATAGTAATGAATATGCCGCTCTGTGTCCCGTGATGTACTCCAAGAAAAGGATTTTACAGGTAAGCTGTATTTAAAAATCCCTTTATTCACATCTCTTTACCCCAAAAACCCTAACCCACAGCTAAAAACGATTAAAGCGATAAGCATTTCCCACCTATCCTGGGAGGAACCAATTAATAGAAATATAGACACAATATTGATGATCAAAAGACTACTGAAATTAGATAAACATTTTATGAAATAAAGCCCTCAACATAGCAGGTATTGTTAAGTGCAAAACTGAGAAACGGTTGCCAAAAATGATGAACTGTTCAACATTTTCACACTAAAGATGAGCACTAAAACACCAATATATAGATTACAATGAAAAGTGATATAAACCCACTGCATTATAATCAAGCAAAAAATAGTAAAAATGGCCTAATGCAGGGGTGCCCAACCTTTTAAGCATGAGGGCCACTTAAGTGACTTGCTAACTGTTTGCAGGCCACAATGAGCGGAGCAGGCAGATGGCAGGTCCGCATATGCAGAGCAGACACGGACAAAGCCCACTAAACTTTTTTTTTAGCAGATCAGATTGGAGGTAGGACAAAAGTCAATTTACATCTGCCACTCCTTAGAGGTGAAGGGAGGGTCCAATTGGGTCGGACTGACAATGTGAAAGGGGCCTAAGGCTGCTTTCACACTAATGCACTGTGGTTTACCCGCACCGGGGGTGCAATGTAGTATACATTTGGCTTTCCTGCACTTTACAATAGACTTCTATTATATTCTGGAGGTTTGGTGCACTTTCAGAAAGCTCACTAAACCCGCAGGTAATAACAGAAGTCTATGGCTCAGTGCAGGTAACCCACAGGTGCATTGCTCTGCACCTGTGGATCAGTTTGAAAGCAGCCCAGTAACAACTGCAGAACAGATATGCCCATATATATATATACAGTACAGACCAAAAGTTTGGACACACCTTCTCATTCCAAGAGTTTTCTTTATTGTCATGACTATGAAAATTGTAGATTCACGCTGAAGGCATCACAACTATGAATTAACACATGTGGAATTATATACATAACAAAAAAGTGTGAAAAAACTGAAAATATGTAATATTCTAGGTTCTTCAAAGTAGCCACCTTTTGCTTTGATTACTGCTTTGCACACTCTTGGCATTCTCTTGATGAGCTTCAAGAGGTAGTCACCTGAAATGGTCTTCCAACAGTCTTGAAGGAGTTCCCAGAAATGCTTAGAACTTGTTGGCCCTTTTGCCTTCACTCTGCGGTCCAGCTCACCCCAAACCATCTCGATTGGGTTCAGGTCCGGTGACTGTCGAGGCCAGGTCATCTGGCGCAGCACCCCATCACTCTCCTTCTTGGTCAAATAGCCCTTACACAGTCTGGAGGTGTGTTTGGGGTCATTGTCCTGTTGAAAAATAAATGATGGTCCAACTAAACGCAAACCTGATGGAATAGCATGCCACTGCAAGATGCTGTGGTAGCCATGCTGGTTCAGTATGCCTTCAATTTTGAATAAATCCCCAACAGTGTCACCAGCAAAGCACCCCCACACCATCACACCTCCTCCTCCATGCTTCACAGTGGGAACCAGGCATGTAGAGTCCATCCGTTCACCTTTTCTGCGTCGCACAAAGACACGGTGGTTGGAACCAAAGATCTCACGTTTGGACTCATCAGACCAAAGCACAGATTTCCACTGGTCTAATGTCCATTCCTTGTGTTCTTTAGCCCAAACAAGTCTCTTCTGCTTGTTGCCTTTCTTTAGCAGTGGTTTCCTAGCAGATAGTCTACCATGAAGTCCTGATTCACACAGTCTCCTCTTAACAGTTGTTCTAGAGATGTGTCTGCTGCAAAAGCTGGCTACTTTGAAGAACCTAGAATATGACATATTTTCAGTTGTTTCACACTTTTTTGTTATGTATATCATTCCACGTGTGTTAATTCATAATTGTGATGCCTTCAGTGTGACTCTACAATTTTTATAGTCATGAAAACTCTTGGAATGAGAAGGTGTGTCCAAACTTTTGGTCTGTACTGTATATATTGTGATTTTAGTAATAAACTGACCTTTAATAACTGTATTCTATGCCATCCTAGAGCAGGAGGTTGCGGGCCACATCAGAGGGCTCGCGGGCCACTGGTTGGCCACCCCTGGCCTAATGAATGCATGGCATGCAGCATAGTTCAATTGAAAATATAGAAAAGTCCCGGGAATGGCATGAACTGGACATCAATGATGAGTCAAACAGATTTCAATCCGAATAGGTTTTTTCAACTGGCACACTTGGCTTTTGGATCTTAAGCTGGTCATACACTAGTAGATTTCTGAACAAAAATGTATACAAATATGCTCCACCCTTCCTTTTCCCTGTGGAGGGTTTGACGATTCTTTTGTATTTTGGTCTGGATTTTTCTGTCCAGCTATTTTACCTCTCAAGTTCTATTTGGGTCTAACTAATGCAGTTATATTAGAGGACAAGGCCACCTTTATAGCATTTTCTATAACAAGCTGAAAGCGTGCATTAAAGTGGTTCTAAAGCCAAAATGTTTTTTTACCATAAGGCTGGGTTCACAGTAGTGCGAATTGGATGAGGCTTCCCGCATTTAATTCACACAGCAGGAGATTGTGATTGGCTCTCTATGGAGCCGGTTCACATATCGCCGCAGCATCATTGGTGTGATTTGCACAGGAGCCCTGTATGTCTTTTGGTCCGTTACAGGTCCGAATTCAGCTGCGTGCTCATATGTGAACCCAGCCTAATGCATTCCCTACATTAAGGTAAAAAACATTTTATGGCTTTCTGTCCTCCCTTTTCCCTGTGTGAAGGGGAAGATGGGGAGAACAGACCCAGCACTGTGTACAAATGCCTCTCTTTTTCCCTCTCTTCCTCTTTACACAGGGACTCAGGCAGTAGCAGGAGCCATTGGCTCTTGCTGCTCTCACTCAAATGCAGTAATGCTGGCCATACTGTCGTATAGACAGTTTGTTCATTTTTCCAACAGTTAATGGGCACAAAATCTATAATCGTTAGGACGTTTTTGAGCTGAAAAAACGAAGGACAAGTTTGGAAATGTTCTGCTGAACGCACGATAAATCAGAAGGTTAATGTGTTTCCCGTCCGAACTTTCTGCACTAGGTACGGTATATGTAAAAAAAAATGTATGTCTACTGAACAATTTATCGGTCATTACATGATGGCAATATCGTTTGCACTCACGGCCGAACGTACGTTTTTCAAAAGTTTGTTCTGACAATTTTTCGTCGAGTGTATAAGAAGGAAGTGATGGGTGGAGCTAAGCACAGCTTGGGAGCGAGCTTGCACTGTGTGCCCCCATAGAAAGCAGCTTGCTGTGGGGCACACAAAGAAGAAAAGGGAGTCAACATCGCTAATGGGGCCCCCAGAAGAGGAGGTTCGGGTTGAATTGGGACCTAAAAACGGTGAATGGAGACACACCGGACTCCTGCTGTGAGCCGCTGCATTCTCCGGTGTGAACCCAGCCTAACACCTTAAGAAGCATGTCAGCTTGAAACATGGTTGTTAGAATGTTATTGTTTTTTTTAGAGCAGTAATCGAAATAGTGCCTTTCAACATCATAATATGCCCTTACTAAAAGCATTCTCTTGATTGTAGACATGACAGTACCCTACTTTACTGCATTATTTGGTACTCTACCAGCTGTGAGGGATGCATGCACACAGATATCATACAACGTAATCTGACAGCAATAGTGTATATTTATTCTATTCTGGGAAAACTATAGAATATTAATTACCTGTTAATCCAAGGAAAAATATCGGGGGTGCCTTGCTTATGTTTTCAAACCTTGCACTAAAAGATATGAATTTCTGGTTCAAAAATACATTTTTCAAAAAGCATCTGATTGGATAGAAGCCCCCTAGAGTTTATTGGCCCCAATTTAATAAAATATATATTTTTTGTGAACCTTTGCATATTTCTGAGCCTTTTATTACAGGAACGTAATTTCGTAATTTCAGTTGTTCTGGTTAAAAAAGTGCACATAGTTTCATAGTACATTATAGACACATAAGAGCTCAGACGCATACGTGGTTAATTCTTAGATGTCTAAGATCCTGACCCAGAGCAGCTAAAAAAAAATAAAAAAATAATAGCATAAGCAATATGCTATGTAGGTCATCATTCTGCCTACCTCAGCTAGGGGGAAACTTTGATGTCTAACCAGAGTTCTTCTTGCAGCTCAAAATATATATACAAGGCTTAGACATCAGAATACTACAAGAGAAAGATGGGAGTGGATACAATTCAAGGCTGAGGCTGTACTGCAAGATTTTTATCACTTCATAGCAAGTGATTTAACCCCTTGCTGAAAAATGCCTTAAAGTGGAAGTTCACCCAACTACACATAATACGAAAATCAGATGTAAAATTTTGTCCGACGAACGTTCTGCTGATTTTCGGATCGTTAGTATGGTGCTTTCGACAGCCGATTCTGTTTTTTCGTATGACAAAAGCTGGATGTTCAGACTATAACATTTTTGTCATACATGAACTCAACGTTCAATTTTTGTTTAATTAGCATGGTTTTCGGATGAAAAAAAAGGCATGCTCAGAAACTAAAGAACACATACAAAACTATTCAACACATTACCTCACTTCTGGAGTTGTATTCTGTCGTACGAGAATTTTCGTATGGCGAGTAACCTCTTCACTTTCGACATGAGACTAGCATGCCACAAAAAAACGGACGAACGGTGGTCCGAAAATCTGATCGTGTGTACAAGGCTTAACTCTACATTTACTCGCAGCCACATTCTAAAACAAATGAATCTGACCCTGTAAAAAAGGAATCGCTATGCATACCTTTTCTGAAGTCGATCCGGTTTCAGCGGCGGAAGCTGTGTGCAGGAGAGAAACGACACCGGCTGTAAAGTGATGTCACCCATACAGTTACTATGAGGCTTCCATTGTCAGCTGCCTCTCCTGCACATGCCTACACAGTACAGCCGCCACAGACAGCTCAGGGCGAGATGGAACAAGAGCGGTTGCAAAACAGGTAAGTACAGTGATTTCTTCTTTACAGGGCTAGATAGATTCATTTTAGAATGTGGCTGGGAGTAGGTTTAGAGCATGTTAGGTTATGGCCGAACATCTACTGTATTGCTCATAAAACAATGGTCAGCAAGCAGTTATAGCTAATTACGGTGACAACACATGCCTTGATTTTATTATCCAATCAATGTGAGATTTATTCAAAATGATAAAATCAGCAAATAATTAAAAAGCCATAATTTCCCTTCTGATTTAGACTCAATGTAGATTGGATTCGATCAAACTGAGCTGATCGGCCTGAACAAAAAATTATTGATAATTTACGACTATACTTTCCAACTATCAATCAAAATCCACTTCCTTGTGTGTGTCATACCGATTATTTGGGCTGTCAAATATAGATCAGTTATTCCTGTTGGGAGAAACTGATAGAAAAAGAGATCAATCATTTATAAAATCGTGTATGGCCGCCATAACAGAATATTAAAGGAAGCCTAAATTATGAGAAATACGGCATGCCTGATGCCGGGTACGCACGATAATTTTTCGGCATGAAAAAAAAACGAAATTTTTTAAAACATCATTTAACCCCTTAAGGACCGCCGCATGTACATATATGTCGCCAGAATGGCACGTATAGGCACATTGGCGTACCTGTACGTCCCTGCCTAGACGTGGGTCGGGGGTCCGATCGGGTCCCCCCCGGTACATGCGGCGGTCCCTGTGGCTGTGCGAGCGATCCGGGATGAGGGGGCGGCTGTTCATTTTTGTCCGCCCCCTTCGGATCTCTCGCAGCCAATGCGCGTCCTCCCCCACCCTCGTCCTGTGTAAACACAGGAAGGGGGAAGTGATGTAAACTCTCCTCTCGGCGGTATTTTCAACCGCCGCTGAGGAGAGAAGACATCACAAGTGAGTCTGCACAACACTAGACTGACACCAGGACATGTAGGCACATTAACCCCCCCCCCCCCATCACCCCCTCACCCCCCTGTCACAGTGTCACTGAGTGCAGTGATCATATATTTACTGATCACTGCATTTAGTGTCAGTGTGACAGTTAGTGTGACAGGCAGTTAGTGTTAGGTCCAGGGTAGCCCCCGTACCCCCTCTAATAAAGCTTTAACCCCTTGATCAACGCCCTAGTTAACCCTTTTACCCCCTATTGCCAGTATCACTAAGCGATCATTTTTCTGATCGCTGTATTAGTGTCACTGTTGCCGCTAGGTAGCTATTTTTTTATTGCGTTTTTTTTTTACTAAAGACATGTGGCTGAATACATTTTGGCCTAGATGTTTGACTAAAATGTAGTTTATTCGATTTTTCTTATAACAAAAAGTAAAAAATATTGATTTTTTTTCAAAAATGTCGCTCTATTTTTGTATATAGCGCAAAAAATAAAAATCGCAGAGGCGATCAAATACCATAAAAAGAAAGCTCTATTTGTGGGAAGAAAAGGACGCAAATTTTGTTTGGGAGCCACGTCGCACGACTGCGCAATTGTCTGTTAAAGCGACGCAGTGCCAAATTTGCAAAATGCCTCTGGGCATTTAGCAGCATATTGGTCCGGTCCTTAAGTGGTTAAAATGATCGTGTGTGGGCTTCACATCGTTTTTCGGCTTCTGAAAAACGGCAAAAAAAAAATTCCAACATGCTGCATTTTTTCATGTTGTTTTTCAAAATGTTGTTTTTCGTGTTGTAAAAAATGATCGTGTGTGGGCAAAAACGACGTTTAAACCCGTGCATGCCCAGAAGCAAGTTATGAGACCTGACTCGTTCTGGTAAAACTACCGTTCATAATGGAGTAAGCACATTCATCACTCTGTAACAGACAAAAAAGCGCGAATGGTCTTTTACTAACAAGGAATCAGCTAAAAGCAGCCCAAAGGCGAATAGAACTTCCCCTTTAGAGTGCCGTCGTACGTGTTGTACGTCACCGCGCTTTGTTCATCATTTTTCAAAAACGTTGGTGTGTGGGTAACATCGTTTTTAATGATGAAGTTGGAAAAACTTCGTTTTTTGGACATGCTGAAAAATGAATTTTTTTTTCATGCCGAAAAACGATCGTGTGTACGCGGCATAAGGCTTCCCAAGGGCTATTCCAAAACTTTGCATGATGCGGTAGAAAGAAATAATAATGTCACTCTCTGAAACAAAAAAAAAAGAGCCCTGTCAATAAGGATCCCAAACCAGTAATTTGGAATACTCAGGATCTGGTTGGAGGGACGTCCTCCTCTCCAAAGCAGAAGCTGCGTGTGAGGTGAGTACATTGTGTAAATACAAGAAATCACCTTTTAAATCTGCAGCTTTTATGAAAATAATTCCTGGCCTCAATGGTATAAGCACAAAGCTGAACACTTGACTTTATTGCACCTACAATAGGAATGTTTGAAGCGAGGATCTCTTCCTTCCTCCTTTTATGAAGTCCATGTGGTGCTACTACCTAAACCAAATAAAGTAACATTTTTTGTGGTTCTTACAGGCCCATAGCCCTTTTAAACGTGGACCTTAAAGCGGAGGTCCACACCAAAATGGAACCTCTGCTTTTCGGAACCCTCCCCCCCTCCAGTTTCACATTTGGCACCTTTAAGGGGGAGGGGGGTGCAGATACCTGTATAATACAGGTATTTTCACCCACTTCCGGGGCATACGTCACTGCGTCACCTGACACCCCCCCCACCCTCTGTCTTCTGGGAAGCATGACTTGAATATGCGCAGTAGGGAACCGGGAAGAGAAGCCGTAACGCTTCACTTCACGATTCCCTCACTGAGGATGGCAGGGGGGCAGCCGAGTGCCGAGCAATTGATCGGCTTTGGCTGCCGCCATCGCAGGCAACCTGGACAGGTATTTTTTATTTTTTTAGGTGGACCTCCACTTTAAGATTATTACTTTTTCTGTTATATTCAGCTCTTCCATGCTTTATGGAGTCAGTTTCCACAAGCTTCACTTATGGTTACATTGGGATCTTCCTTTCCATACCTTGTTCTCCATGCGGGATTGGCCCATGCAATTTAAAATAGTACACAGGACCTGCTACACTCCTTATAGGCTCCATAGAATGAACCCATCACATCCGCAGGAGTGTTGGAGGTGTGACCATTCCCCTGGGTATTTCCCCTTATTTTCTGGACTTGTCCCTTATCACCAGGTTCTTGGGAGAGGTACTGACCTTCTTTGCCACTATGGCATTCTGCTTGTTAGGACTGGTGGAAAATGTAATCCCCACGGTAGCCAAAAAAAAACCCTGGCTAGCCTACTCCTTTTCTACGCTAGAAAGGCCATTACAATGCAATTGGAAAAAGTCTGAGTTTTGTGGGGACAAGACCCTTGCTCGTTTTACAAATATTGTAACGTCATCTTTTCTAAGCCATTGTGTGGGTCCTTACCTTTGTGTTGTTTTGTTTTGGTTTTACTGTCTATTTGGCAAATGTTTCAATAAACAGATTAAAAAACAAAAATGTACTTTAATTCTATACTTACCCTGATTCTATTGTATGGACCAGATGTGAAGGTAAGAAACTTCAGAATCTCTACCTGCCAAACATTGTGGCCATTTCTATATTCAATTTGCCTAATTGGACCATTTATACTTTGTTATGTTTGGCCGGTCGGCATGTGTTTACTCACAGAGTTTGCATCGTTTTCTGACTGTGCTGCGTTTCTTCATTTCTCATTTGTTTGACTGTGAATTTCAACACACGCTTGACACAATCTGAACCATATAAATGTATCTTGGTCTCAACAGACCACAGGACATTCCAGTAATGGTTCCAGTAATCCATGTCCTTAGTCTGCTTGTCTTCAACGAACTGTTTGCGGGCTTTCTTGTACATGATCTTTAGAAGAGGCTTTCTTCTGGGACAATTGCCATGCAGACCAATTTAATGCAGTGTGTGGCGTATGGTCTGCACACTGTCAGGCTGACCCCCCACCCATTCAACCTCTGCAGCAATGCTGGCAGCACTCATGTGTCTATTTCCCAAAGACAACCTCTGGATATGACACTGGGTCTTGGCAATCTTGGCAATAGCCTAGGCCTTAGGCTATGGGTGCTCAACCTGTGGCCCTCCAGCTGTTCCAAAACTACAAGTCCCATGAGGCATTGCAAGGCTGAACAGTTACAAGCATGGCTCCCAAAGGCAAAGGCATGATGGGACATGTAGTTCTGAAACATCTGGAGGGCCACAGGTTGAGCACCCATGCCCTAGGCCATCTTTATGTAGAGCAACCATCCTTTTTTTTCAAATCCTCAGAGAGTTCTTTGCCATCAGGTGCCATGTTGATCTTCCAGTGACTAGTACGAGAGCGATAACACCAAATTTAACACACGCACTCCCCATTCACACCGAGACCTTGTAACACGAATGAGTCACATGACACCGGGAAGGGAAAATGGTTAATTGGGCCTAATTTGGACATTTTCACTTAGGGGTGTACTTACTTTTGCTACCAGCGGTTTAGACATTATTTGCTGCCTGTTGAGTTATTTTGACAGCAAATTGACACTGTTATACAAGCTGTACACTCACTACTTTACATTGTAGCAAAGTGTCATTTCTTCAGTGAGATACTGTATATAAAAAGTTTGTATAGAGGCACTGCACATTATTGTTTGTGTTTTAGTTGGGTTTTGTATGTAGACATATTGCTAGCTGCCTTCTTTATACCTCTAGCGCAGACTTTTTACTACATACATAGAAGTAACATGCAGCCATAGCTGGAGTGCGTATAGATAGGAAGTAGCTGCAAAGAGGGTGCAAAGAGGGTGAAGTAGATCAACAGTACAAAGATGAAACAAAATATTTTAACTGTGAAAATGTTTATTTTTTAAGAATAAATGGCAGTTGTGGGCTGAATAAAGGACTTGCACGCTGAACAAAAAGAATCTAAGGCTCTGTACACACGAGGAGACATGTCCGATGAAAACGGTCCACGGACCGTTTTTATCGGACATGTCTCCGGGGATCTTTTGGTCTGATGTGTGTACACACTATCAGACCAAAATCCCCGTGGACAGAGAACGCGGTGACGTAGAAGTCACCGACGTCCTCAAACCAGGAAGTTTAATGCTTCCACGCATGCGTCGAATCAATTCAATGCCTGCGCAGGATTTCGGTCAGCTAGTTAGACGTACTAACCAGCGGACATGTCGGACAGACAGGTTTCCAGCGGACAAGTTTCTAAGCATGCTTAGAAATTTTTGTCCGCTGGAAACCTGTCCACTAGGCCGTACACACGATCGGACATGTCCGCGGAAACTGGTCTGCGGAGCAGTTTCAGCGGACATGTCTCCTCGTGTGTACGCGGCCTAACAGATTTATCTATCTACGCTAAATTGCTGGATGTACAGATCTCCCACTGTGGCTATCACATTATGGCAGACAGTGCCACCGGCTGTCGGAATACGTAAAACGGTGATCAACCAATCCCTTTCCGAGCCACACACTGATCGAATTTCATCTGCATAGAATGCATTAAGGTGAAAAAACTTTTACCTTTACAACCCCTTTAACCACTTAAGGACCCCTTCACGCCGATATACGTCGGCAGAATGGCACGGCTGGGCGAAATCACGTACCTGTACGTGTCTCTTTAAGCCCAGCCGTGGGGTCGCGAGCGTGCCGCGTTTGCGACCCGGTCCGAAGCTCCGTGATCGCGCCTGCAGGACCCGTGGAACCTATTGCCGCCGGAGTCCCGCGATCGGTCACCGGAGCTGAAGAACGGGGAAAGGTATGTCTAAACACACCTTCCCCATTCTTCACTGTGGCAGTGTCAGTGATCGCCTGTTTCCTGATGTTCCCCCCCTACAGTTAGAAACACATATGAGGTCACACTTAACCCCTACAGTGCCCCCTAGTGGTTAACTCCTAAACTGCAATGGTCATTTTCACAGAAAACAGTGCATTTTTATAGCACTTTTTGCTGTGAAAATGACAATGGTCCCAAAAATGTGTCAAAATTGTCCGATGTGTCCGCCATAATGTTGAAGTCACGAAAAAAAATCACTGATCGCTGCCGTTAGTAGTAAAAAAAAAAAAAAATTTTGTAAACGCTATTAATTTTGCACAAACCAATCGATAAACGCTTATTGCGTTTTTTGTTTTTTTTTTAACCAAAAAATAGGTAGAAGAATACGTATTGGCCTAAACTGAGGAAAAAAACTTTTTTTATATATTTTTGGGGGATATTTATTATAGCAAAAAGTAAAAAATATTGCATTTTTTTTCAAAATTGTCGCTGTATTTTTGTTTATAGCGCAAAAAATAAAAACCACAGAGGTGATCAAATACCACTAAAAGGATAAACTTCAATAAAAATCTATTGTTGAAAAAAAAAAAAATACCACTAAAAGAAAGCTCTATTTGTGGGAAAAAAAGGACACCAATTTTGTTTAGGAGCCACTTCGGACGACCGCGCAATTGTCAGTTAAAGGGGCAAGGTCCTTAACCTGCATAATGGTCCGGGTCTTAAGTGGTTAAGGGTGTAACATTCAGCATCTGCCTTCTCTCCCCCTCTCTCTGCTACAGCAGGCTGGGGATCTTCTCCACCAGTTGTCACAATTTAAAAAGAGTGGGGACTTGTGGGGCTTCACCCACACGGCCGCGTCATTCATACACAGAGTCCTGCAGCTGACGGCTTGAAGTTCTCAATGAACTACCAAGGCACTGAGGAGCACTCAATGAACTAGGTAGTTAATTGAGCTTCTTGTCATTCAGTAACTGCCTGCCTGCATCTGAGGTACAGGCGGACAGCTTGTAGGAGCCTGGCATTACACCCATGATCTGCTGATTGTGGGTACAATACTTTCCAAGCTCAAAAAAATTGTTTTTTTTTTAAAAAATCATGTTTCGTTTACCTTCAGAAAAAATTTGCATTTATCCTTTAACATTGATTCATTTGTATCCACTCAGCCACTACACTATATAGTTGATGATAGATCTAACAGAGATTGTACAATCAGATTGTAATGTGTGGTGAGTGACCCAACCAATGTGAGCAGGCTTAGGGATAGGTGAATACAGAGGTGATCTCATTAAACTGCTGCTGATCCTTAATTGTCTAATTAGTATGGTGGGGGAGGAGAGGTGGTTAAGGTTGCTTCAGCAAACATTTTTTCCTTTAGTCACCTATGAAATGGATTAGTGCCATTACCATACTGTGGAAACTGGATTTTTACTGTGTACGTAAAGGATGCCGACTACTCTAAGAACAAGGTAGGACGTTACTACACACCAAACTGCTCCGGGGGAAAATAAAATAAAAAATCCTTGATGCTTTTAAACTTTTTGTAATTTGATCAAACCTGTAATACTCAATAATTCGGATAATAACCTGAATTAATATACTGATGTTAACGTGGGCTTTCAAAGTTGTGCCGTTAATCATTATTTTTGAAATCTGAAAATTACAAATGTTACCATACTATACTATATTGGGAGATTAAGTTGCACTTTTTTTTTTTTCTTTTTTTTTTTTCTCTTTTCTTTTCCCTGTGTACAGTACTGACTGTAGGTGTTGCCAAAATGATTGAATACACCAGAGCAGTACAGTATAGGTTCTATTTCCCAAAGATGCCCCAACATTAATAAGCAAAAGAGACCTAATAGGGCCATATTACATGACGTCTGATCAAGTGACCTGCATGTACAGGTTGCTTTAATCTACAAGTGCAATGCCAATGAAAGGTGGACAGATTTGTGTGACTGTGGCAATCCCTGACCCATCACTAGTGACTTTTAATGACAAATTTTTTTTTTTGCTATGCTCTTATAAATAGACACGCTTCTAAAATGAGTTGCTGCGATAAATCTCATGTAAATTTTGCATGTTGTAAGAATCCTGGTATTTCCCACCTATGCTTAAAGCAGTATCAAAAAATGTAATATATTGCAACTTAACAATTCTTAGATGTGGTGGCTGCATTAATTTCTCTTTTTAGGTTCCCCGCCCTCTGTTTTCGCCTTATGATCCAGCTTGTAACACACCTAGGGTTGTCATCTGTCCGGGATTCACCCGGACAGTTCGGGTTTGGAATAATGCGTCTGGGCTTCAGACTGCCTGAAACCCAGACACATTATTCAGACCGGACTATGGCTTCCCAGGAGGGGTGCTGGTTGCAGTTCTCTAAGCTGAGAGTGTCTATTACACTCTTTCCCACTGTCCAAAGCCAGCACTAACAATCTCCCCCCCCCCCCCAAAACACACATAGACTGGAGAGGAGAGAGGGCTCGATCTGCAACTCCTACCCCTCTGTGTCTGCCCACACTCCAAATTTCTGGCCCCCACTTTCCTTTTCTGAGGCACAGCCCTGGGGATTGAAGTCCAGCAGCCTCAGATACATCTGGATGAGAGGTGCTGACTGCCAAGGGGTGAGTGAGCTCACCATCCAACTAAAGCCTCCCCCCCCCTCCCCCTTCTCATGCTCCTTCTACTGAGTGATTACACTAAGGTAAATCAGGGTTCTCAGAGCGCACCCTGTACATCAGAGTTCTTTCCGTACATCAGAGTTCTTTCCGTACATCAGAGTTCTTTCCGTACATCAGAGTTCTTTCCGTACATCAGAGTTCTTTCCGTACATCAGAGTTCTTTCCGTACATCAGAGTTCTTTCCGTACATCAGAGTTCTTTCCGTACATCAGAGTTCTTTCCGTACATCAGAGTTCTTTCCGTACATCAGAGTTCTCAGTGTTTCCCATTAAATCAGGGTTCCCAGAGCATCCCTTACATCAGAGTCTGTAGCGTCTCCCCTTACAGTGTAAGGGAACTCTGTGAGTTCCGATGTAAAGGGGGACTCTTGTGATTAACTTCATATGATTAGAAATGTTATTAATTAGCAAAATATATGTATATAAAAAAATTCTGTGTGCCGCTAAAGTGTTCAGTTTTGACTTGAAGAAAAGGTGGCAACTCTAAACACACCTCCCATTAGAATTCTTACACTCTGGATGAAGAAGCAATAAAGACATCTTTTGGGCAGCAGAATTGTCAGTCTGGGCAGGAGGGGAGTGTTAAAAGGACTAGCAGATTTAAAAAACGAATTTAAGTCAATCTCCAGTTAATACTTTTATAAGCAGTTACAGCAACAGTTCCTTCTGGGATAAAGGTTTTACATAAATAAAATCTGATCATTGAACGCGCCCCTGTAAGTGCCAGAACAGGGCAGCTTGTTCTGTTGAAAAATGCTTATTGGCAGGATCACCGGATGAAACTAAAGGAAAGCGAGCCTAAAAAAAAGAAAACGAATGCAGCCATCCTATCTCTAATGCCCCGTACACACGATCACTTTTTGTGATGAAAAAAAATGACATTTTTAAAAATGTCATTTAAAATGATCGTGTGTGGGCAAAATGTCATTTTATGTCTTCTGAAAAACTACCAAAAAAAAATTCGAACATGCTCGAATTTTTTATGTCATTTTTAAAAATGTCATTTTTTGTGTCATAAAAAATGATCGTGTGTGGGCAAAACTATGTAAAAAATGACGTTTTAAACCCGCACATGCCCAGAAGCAAGTTAGGAGACGGGAGGTAAAACTACCATTCATAATGGAATAAGCACATTCATCGCGCTGTAACAGACAAAAAAGCCGGAATCGTCTTTTACTAACAAGTAACCAGCTAAAAGCAGCCTCAAGGCAAATAGAACTTCCCCTTTAGAGTGCCGTGGTTTTGTTTATCATTTTCCAAAAATGATGGTGTGTACGCAACATCATTTTTGAAAATGAAGTTTGAAAAATTTCGTTTTTTTTCATGAAGGAAAATGACATTTTTTTTCATCACAAAAAGTGATCGTGTGTACGAGGCATAAGAATGTGAAACTTCAATGTAACATTTGCATTGGGTTTTAATACTGCTTTAACCCTTTGGGTGGTGAGGGTTTTTGGAATACATTTTTTTTTTTTTTTTTGTTAAACTCTAATACGGAGGCTGCTTTTGCTCAGACAAATAATTAGCTACCCATAATATTGATTCCCTGACTTCAATACTTTTCAATAGGGTTGTCCCTAAACCGATACTAGTATCGGTATCGGGACCGATACCGAGTATTTGCGCTAGTACTTGTACTCGCGCGAATACTCCCGATACCTAAATAGAATACTTTTTTTTTTTTTTTTTTTTTTTGAGTGCGGGGTGGAGTGCGGAGCACTTAGAGGGACCATGGCTGAACTCAGAGGGACCATGGCTGCATTTGGGGACACGTGGCTGCATTTAAAAAGTATCGGTATTCGGTATCGGCAAGTACATGAAAAAAAGTATCGGTACTTGTACTCGGTCCTAAAAAAGTGGTATCGGGACAACCCTACTTTTCAAGCTACTCAATGTGAACAAACTTGGAGATCAAGGACGTCAGAGATCCTAATCAGCATGCTTGTTCTGGGCCAGTGACTCAGAAAGCACTGAAGCCCATGATTTTCCATGGTAGCCAGGCAATTGGCATTTTTAGAAGGAATAGGCAGCCTATAGCTCAGCCGCCTGACGAGTCGCTTCCCATGCAGTGCAAAGGAAGTGTGCTAATCTAATCTATACAGAAGTCGTCTTGCAAATCGCCTCTGGAGTTGTCCACAGGACGACTTGCAGAGCCGCCCCCGGAGTTGTGCTGCCTGTGTGTGAACCGACTCTTACCATCATGTGGCCCCTAAGATTCTGTGGCCCATTACAGGCAGGGCCAGCTTTACTTGTAGTTGGCTTCAGGGGCTGCACAGTTGTATATAAAGCACTAAACCATAACAACATTTCTACTTTAATTTTACTTTACAAAAAGAATATAATAGTTTCAGATATTCCACTGATTGATAAGGTGACCACTTTTCCAAACTACCATTCAGGGACACCCTCCTGTCCCAAAAGTCAGCTTGTGCTGTAACGAATCACAGCACAGTGATTGAACACAAGAGGCAGGATTTATGATTTCTCCGATCACAAGAAGGGGCGGATTGTGCTCCTCCAGGCATTCCCGGCCAGGACAAGTACTGTCAGTGAGTAAAGCGGTAATTTGGCAGCCTTTTTTGAGGGCATCAGATTGGCCCCGGGGTAGGCTGTGTCAGTTTCATTCAGGGACACTGCATTGTCCTGGAATGAAAGTGCCCGGGACAGACCTGCAAAATGCGAGACTGTCCCGGGCAATCCGGGACACGTGGTCACCCTACTAATTGACCTACACCAACGTCTCCCATCCATGCCAAGTGTGGCTAGAGGAATCTCCCCTGCCAGCTACTGTATTCCATCAGCAGTGCTCCCATGGTTTCTTGATCATCCAGAGTGGCTGCAGTAGAATCTGACCAGCTCCTTCAATTTATATCATTTTTTTTGAGCCGAGTTGTACCGACCGGGCCACCTACTGATTTTTTTCTGATTCGCAGTAATTGGGCACAATTTCTGCATTTATTTTTTTTTTTTCTTTAAATGCTATTGCTTAAAAACAACTATGCTGGGAACCTTCTGTGACCCAACAGACAACAGCAGCTGTGCCAAGAATGCTAGCAGTAACAGCCACACCCTATGTACAGTGCTGTGCTCTGCAGGCCCTGACTGCCTTCTTCGTTTTGTCCTGACCAATCTTTCGTAAAGGGGGACAATTTTTTTTTTTTTTTTTTAAGTTGTCTTTGGTACTACATGATTTTGCTTGATGGCCACATGTGGCTCTTAAGCAGCCAGTTGTCTACCTCCATTTCAAATGTTTCAGGCTGAATTCAGATTTGTACATTGCAGTAATGTGCAAAATCGCAACGCACATGTAACAGAATTAGTTCACCTTTTCACAGAAAAAGAAAATGTGAACGAAGTCCTGAGCCCCCCTGTTTTTAATGGATGTGATGTCCCGTGCTGTTTTTCTAACAGTCTGTACCCTGCCATGCACAGCCCAGAGTGATTACCCATCATAGTGCTCGCAATGGCAAGCCCTCATTGATCGGCACAGGCACATCATACCAACCAATGAGAAGCACATCTGAAGCTGTTGTAAGTTGTCCAAGAAGAAAAAATTGCTTCTCAGTAGTGACATAGCTCCCAACCATGGGCGTCCGCTCCATAGGGCAAGGGAGGGCGTTCGCCCCCCCCCCCCCTAGAATCAGTAGTGACTAAGATGTGACACACATTTAGATAGCTGTGGCCGCCGCGGCCTCTCGAACCTGCGCCGCCGCCCGCCGATTGTCACCGTGACACCGTCTGTGACTGTTCGTCTCTCTCATGTCCGCGGCAGCCGGCATGTGTGTTGTTGCATTTGTTTATTTTTTTCCTCCGCTCCCCGCCCCTTGTTTTCCGGCCAGCCAATGACAGATCGATCATTGCTCAGTCACTCCCCCTAACCCAGCCTGGTGCTCGTCCTGGCGGCGTGACGTCACTCACGCCGGGAGGAGATCAACATTACACGCACGCCGCACGGTGATACTGATGGGAGGAGAAGCGTAGAGAGAGCTGTACCCAGAGGAGCCCGCGCGCTGTTGAGGCAAGTCAAACATACAGGCACAGTCAGTCTGTAAAGGTTTTTGTTGCCCCTTAAAGCGCCAATTGCTTATTTTCAGAAGGGAAGTAAAAGCAGGCTGGCTTTGCAGACAGTACAGTCATGTACAGTAATGCACACATTGGCACACTTTGTACGTATTAATGTATGCACTGACATTTTTTTAATGGATCCCCAGTGCACTAAAGGGACACACCTGCTGCATGGTAACACACTTTGATTTTTACTATATGAAATTGTGATTGTTATTATTCGATTAGTAAGCCATTTTACAAGAGTGTGCACACATGTTTGTAAAATGGCTCACTAATCGAATAATAACAATCACAATTTCATATAGTAAAAATCAAAGTGTGTTACCATGCAGCGTGTGTCCCTTTAGTGCACTGGGGAGCCATTAAAAAAATGTCAGCGCATACATTAATACGTACAAAGTGTGCCTGCTTTTACTGACTTCCCTTCTGAAAATACTAGTTTCTTGGCTGGAAAGCCACCAGAGAGAGTCAAACAACTAGCGCTTTAAGGG
Organism: Rana kukunoris; assembly: GCA_029574335.1. Lineage (NCBI taxonomy): Eukaryota > Metazoa > Chordata > Amphibia > Anura > Ranidae > Rana > Rana kukunoris. The sequence goes on along the minus strand of CM056050.1, from coordinate 496,035,946 downwards.
GATTGGCAACAAAAACCTTTAAATTTTTCTTTGTGTATATATACCCTTAAAATGCCAGGAGGGTGCACTGGTCAGTGGTCATAGTAACTCATGTATTAATGTCAGTGCAGGACATTAATACGAGTTACTATGACCAGTGCAGGACATTAACCCCCCCCCCCCCCCCGCCGCCATCATGCTGTATATTAAAAAAATCTTCCGACTGCATGATGCCATACGGAATGATGCAGTCTGAAGATTATTAACTGTGATGACTGTGATAACCATGCTCCCAACTGTCCATGATTTTGAGGGACTGTCCATGATTTTGAGGGACTGTCCATGATTTTGAGGGACTGTCCCTGATTTTGAGGGACTGTCCCTCATTCCTCCTCATTTGACCCTCATTTTTGTCTGATCTATAGAGTTGTATAGTAAACACACTTTTTGTATCTATCAAAGTTTTTTCCAGACCTAAACCTTTCATCTGATTTCTAAATTGCTGTATATGTAAATTACAAGAGCAAATATAAAGGAATAGTAGTGGTAGTAGTGTACAATTCTCCTTTTAGGGGGCATGGCATAGGGCCTGCATACTTTTGCTGGTAGGTGTCCCTCATTCCCATCTCAAAAAGTTGGGAGGTATGTAGTGAGGGCTTGTTATTGTGAGTATTATGATAGATGTACACTCTGTGACTGTATTTTGCGGTATGGATCCCTACACTGGCGGCATGAGGAATGACAACGGCTATGTGTAGTGGGGTCTGGAGAGGTGGCCAGAAGATTTAGGCCGCGTACACACGATCGAACATGTCCGCTGAAACTGGTCCGCAGACCAGTTTCCACGGACATGTTCGATCGTGTGTACGGCCTAGCGGACAGGTTTCCAGCGGATGAAAGTTTCTAAGCATGCTTATAAACTTGTCCGCTGGAAACCTGTTCGTCGGACATGTCCGCATTCTTTGCGCACGTCGCGGCGTCACCGTCACCGCGTTCTCTGTCCGCAGGGATTTTGATCTGATGGTGTGTACACACATCAGACCAATTTATCTCAGGAGACATGTCCGATCGGACATGTCTCCTCGTGTGTACGCGGCCTAAAGGCCCGTACACACGGTCGGACATCCAACAAAACTTCCCTTGGATTTTTGTCCTAATTGATTTGTCCGATCACACCCATAGCATACACATACTCGGACTTTTCTGCAAACTTTTCTAAAACTTTTCCATCATCACGTGATTTTTCTGCTCTTTTCTGCTCTTTACTGCCACCCTTTGGTTAACTTTTGCTATTGTTGGTTGATTTTAACATTGGTTCTGAGCATGCGCATTTGTAATTTGTCCAAAAGTCCGATGGTTTGCTGTACACACGATCGGACTTTGCACCATCGGACTTTTGTTGCCTGAAAGTTGGTCCGTTCGCAGACCCAACTTTTTGTCCGATGAAAGCCAAAAAAGTTGGTCCGATGGAATGTACACACGGTCGGACAAATGCGAAAAGTGTCGGATTTTGATGTTGGTTGGGCAAAAGTCCGACCGTGTGTACAGGGCTTTAGAGTTTACCTTTTTAATTTTGTTCTGAAAAGGTGAATTTGCCCTTTTTTAACCACTCAAGGACCGCCGCACGACTATATTTGTTGACAAAATGGCACGGCTGGGCACATGGACGTGTGTGTGTGTGTATATATATCTATATATCTCTCTATCCTCTTTAAGAGCCCAGCCATGGGTCGCGAGTGCGCCGGCGGCGCGCTTGCGACCCGGTCCGAAGCTCCATGACCGCGCCCGTGGACTCGATTGCCGTGGGTGTCCCGCGATCGGGTCACAGGAGCTAAAGAACGGGGAGACGCGAGTGTAAACACACCTTCCCCGTTCTCTGTGGCAGTGTCAGTGATCGTCTGTTCTCTGATATAGGGAACAACAATCGCTGAAGTCACACATCAAGCCCCTCCCCCCTACAGTAAGGAACACACATTGGATCGCACTTGACCCCTACAGCGCCCCCTAGTGGTTAACCCCTTCACTGCCATTGTCATTTTCACAGTAATCGGTGCATTTTTATAGCACTTTTCGTTGTGAAAATGACAATGGTCCCATAAATGTGTCAAAAGTGTCTGCCATAATGTCGCAGTCACTGATCGCCGCCATTAGTAGTTAAAAAAATAATAATAAAAATGCTATTCAAATATCCCCTTTTTTTGTACAAGCTTTGTCTTTAGTCGATAAACGCTTATTGCGATAATAATTTATTTATTTTTTTACCAAAAATAGGTCGAAGACTACGTATCGACCTAAACTGAGGAAAAAAATTAATTTATATATCTTTTTGGGGGATGTTTATTATAGCAAAAAGTAAGGCCGCGTACACACGATCGAATTTGTCCGCTGAAAACGGTCCGATGGACCGTTTCAGCAGATAAATCCGATCGTGTGTACGGGCTAGCGGACAGGTTTGTCCATCGGACAAATTTCAAAGCATGCTTTGAAATTTGTCCGCTACAAACCTGTCCGTCGGATATGTCCGCTGGTTAGTACGGGAAACCAGCGGACATATCCTCCCGCACATGCGTCGTATCCTGTGAATGGATCCGACGCATGCGCGCGGAAGTGTTTACTTCCTGGTGCGTGACGTGGCGGCGTCAACGTCACCGCCGCGTCACCACGCTGTCTGCCGGCGGGGATTTTGATCCGATGGTGTGTACACGCCATCGGACCGAAATCCGATGAGACATGTCCGCTCTAAACTGTCTGTCGGACAAGTTTGAGCGGACATATCTCATCGTGTGTACGAGGCCTAAAACATATTGCATTTCTTTTCAAAATTGTCGCTCTATTTTTGTTTATAGCGCAAAAAATAAAAACCACAGAGGTGATCACACCTCTTTTTCCCCACACCAGAGGTGTGGGGGAAAAAAAGGACGCCAATTTTGTTTGGGAGCCATCTCGCATGACTGCGCAATTGTCAGTTAAAGCGATGCAGTGCCGAATCGCAAAAAGGGGCAAGGTATTTAACCTGCATAATGGTCCAGGGCTTAACCGGTTAAAGGCTTGATTAATACTGTTGTGGTGCATTAGTGCATGTGCATTGTTGGGGCAGCACATTCTTAATGGCATTGCCCACACTGGCATTGCATCATGTTCAGTAATGCGATGCATTAAAAACAATAAATATAATTATATATATATATATATATATATATATATATATATATATATATATATATATATATATATATATATATATATATATATATATATATTGTTTTTTTTGGTAAGGTTGAATTAAGACAGCAGTCCATCCAGATAAACCGTGTGGGTGTTTTATGTTGATATTATTTCCCATATCCCTGTATATTGTGTTTGTTAAGATGCCCATCTTTCCTGAAACTTCCGATACTCCCCGCAGACATCACCAACTGTGGAAGGCACTTCAACATCCTTACCGCTCTGACAGTAAAGAACTCTTTATGAAGTTTAATGTGAAACTGCTTATCTTATACCACTGTGGTGTCTTAGGCAGCCCATTCAAATCAATAGACCACCCTAATGCAACGACCAATAATGCATGATGTAATGCTTGTTCAAATGGACCTGAGTGGTGTAAATGGGCCTTGAGACCTCATTCATAAAGGGCCATGTTTACACGCACAGGTTTTCTGTACATCCCCTTGCAGGCAGTCTATTTGCTGTCAATTGGGGGGGGGGGGGGGAGCAGCTGCATGGCTACAGCTGCTACTCCTGGTCTGACATCTGTGCAGGTTCACAGCCCAAATGCATCCCAATGGGTTTGCAGGAATAAAAACCTGACACTGTGTAGAAAAATGTCCATTTGTGCAAAATTGTATGCAAATAATGGGGGAACCGTCTATTTTACCCTGAATATAATATTTACAAAATATTACTGTAATTGTTCTATTATGTGCCTTTGCAGGACAGACGTGGTAACTTCCTGTGTTGGTTAGTGTAGCATTTAGAGAGGCCCGAAAAAGCCCATAGATAAGCGGAAACACAATATTACTTTCAGTGTGCTGTTTAAATGTGGTGGGACTAATCTTAAATGATCTTGCAAAAATATATAGTGCTCTGTATATGTATTCATTCTTCTGACTTCTACATTTTGCAGTGTTAAAACTTGGAAGTAAAATATCTTTGATTTGATATTTTTTTTTTTTTCTTTTTTACCATTTTGGACAGCCTAAAGCAACTGTTTGTTTATTTTGCCAATAACATAAACCACTGTATATATTTTAAGTGGTAACAAACCCAAAAGCTATCATTTAATATTTTGCAGCTTACCAATTAGAAGTAGTGTCTGTATGTCCCCCTTCTTTTTTTTTTTTTATACACGGAACAAGTTTTCTTGCAGTTGTAGCAATTAGTGTTTCGACAAACCATTTACCACTGACAGGAGTGTTTCCCCCTGAGCAAATGGAGTCCATCACAAACGGACATTATTTGTGAAAAAGGCCTAAAAGGGAGACAAACTGCGAAGAAGCAGATTTCCTCAGCTGTCCTCAGGGGCTTGTACAGCAGTATGACACCCAAGAGATAGACTTATTCGCCAAAAGGAAAAAACAGAAAAGTACAAAAATTCTTCCCCAGAAAAAGGAGATGGGAGGCATAAACGCCCTTGCTCAGACCAGGGACTTAAATCTGGCCTATGCGTTCCCGTCATTGACCCTAATCCTGTGGGTGTTGCAGAAACTCTACCCGTTGTCCTGCTGTCTACTGCTGATTGCCCCTTGGTGGCCAAGAAGGTTGTGGTTGTGCAACACTAAAGAAGTTTTTAGTGTCCCTTCCTTGGAGGCTATTGGTCCTTCTGGATCTCCTCCAAGGTCCAATTCGACCTCCCACTCCAGAGTTCTTTCAATTGACAGCTTGGCTCTTGAGCGCTGAATTCTAGGCAGTAGACTAATCGACACAATGCTCTTGAGCAGGAAGCCGGTTACAAGGAAGATTTATGCTGAAAACTGGTGAAACCATTTGCACTTGGTGCAAAGGTAAACTGGTGGATTAGAGTTCCTTCAGGAGTAGAGAAGGGTGTGGTGGTTAACACTCTTTGAGTTCAGGTAGCTGCACTCTCAGTATTTATGGATAGGGATGAGCCAAACACCCCCCGGTTCGGTTCGCAGCAGAACATGCGAACAGGAAAAAAATTTGTTCGAACACTGTTAGGCCTCGTACACACGATCGGACATATCCGATGAAAACGGTCCGCGGACCATTTCCATCGGATATGTCCGATCGGGAGTTTGATCCGATGGCGTGTACACACCATCGGATCAAATTCCCCGCCGCCGGACGGCGCGGTGACGCGGCGGTGACGTTGACGCCGCCACGTCACCGCACCAGGAAGTTAAACACTTCCGCGCATGCGCCGAATCCATTCGGCGGCGGCGCGACGGCGGTGGGGGACGACATGTCTGCTGGTAAGTGTACTAACCAGCAGACATTTCGGGCGGACAGATTCCCACCGGATAGATTTCAAAGCATGCTTTGAAATCTGTCGGGTGGAGAAATCTGTCCGCTAGCCCATACACACGAGCGGAGATGTCTGCTGAAACGGTCCATCGGACCGTTTTCAGCGGACATATCCCCTCGTGTGTACGAGGCCTTAATGTCTATGGGACATGAACATGAAAAATCAAAAGTGCTAATTTTAAAGGCTAATATGCAAGTTATTGTCATAAAGAGTGTTTGGGGACCCGGGTCCTGCCCCAGGGGACATGTATCAATGCAAAAAAGTTTTAAAAACAGATTTTTTTTGTTGGGAGCAGTGATTTTTAATAATGCTTAAAGTAAAACAATAAAAGTGAAATATTCCTTTTAAATTTCATACCTGGGGGGGTGTCTATAGTATACCTGTAAAGTAGCGCATGTTTCCTGTGCTTATAAAAGTCTAACTAAGTGGAACTATAAGTATCGCCAGCCAGTCTGTAAAGGAATTACTCAGCAACACTGTTATCAACTATCACAAGGGGCTATGCCCGCTCACCACTATGGATATCAGATGGGTAGATGATTCCAGACAGAATTCTGTGTCTGTTCTATGGAAATGGCGATGCCACGATGCAGCTCCCGGTGGGCCGAATTGTAGGTGTCCCCAGATGGTCTGAAACGTAGGCCGGTCCGCTGTGCTGGAATAGAGAGGCTGTCCTCTGAGGCTGGCGATTAGGGTTGCCACCTTTTCTTCAAGTCAAACCTAAACTTTAGCGGGGCACAGCACAGAGTTCCCCTTTTACATCTGAACTCACAGAGTTCCCTTTCACTATATAAGGGGGGACTCTGCAGACTCTTAAGGAAGAACTCTGGGGACTCTAACATAAGGGATCCTCTGGGAACCCTGATTTAAAGGGGAACACTGAGAACTCTGTGTGGAAAAGACTCTGATGTAAGGGGAAACACTGTGGCCTCTGGTGTAAAGGTGGAATCTGATGTAAGGGATGTTCTGAGAACCCTGATTTTTTTTTCCTTTAGTGTATTCACTCAGAGGCAGGAGAGAGAAGAGGGAGACGTCAGTCCTTAGAAGTCAGCACCTCTCATCCAGAAGTATCTGAGGCTGCTTGACTTCAAAATTCCGGCCCCAACTTTCCTATTTTTATTTTTTTAACGTACAACCGGGCATTGGAGTGGGGGGGGGGGGAAAGGTGCAGATCGAGCCCTCTTTCCGCTCCCGTGTGTGTGTGTGTGGGGGGGGGGGGGGTTTGGAGGGGGTTTGTTAGTGCTGGCTTTGGTCAGTGTGAAAGAGTGTAACAGACACTCTCAGCTTAGACAACTGCAGCCAGCAACCCTGCTGGGAAGCCACAGTCCAGTCTAAATAATGTGTCCGGATTTCAGGCAGTCTGAATGCATGATCCCAAACTGTCCGTGGAAATCCTGGACAGATGGCAACCCTACTGGTGATCCGGCTCCCGGCTGTGTAGGCCGCAGGTTCTCACTCCGTCACACAGACACAGGGTCAAAATGGCATCCAGAGAGCTGAAAATAGGCGACGCCTGCTCTTTTATTTCCTCTCCCAGAAGGCTGCTCTGTGCGCACAGCATTGTGTTACCTGTGGTCCAGATTGGTCTGCCCAACAGTGTCACTTCCTCATCCCGGACTACATGTTCCATGATGCATTTCTCTGGCATTCTCACAGGAGGAAAAAAAGACATGCATAGAGTTCAATATGCACTAGAGGGAGCCAAACTCATACATGAGAACAAAAAACTGTCCCTTAATTATAACTACAGTAGCAAACCTTGGCTACAGATGGATGCCCAGGACTAATTCTAGTCTGAGTTACTAGATATTTGTCTTGGTTACTCTTGCACTCTATGGGGTTAACCCCAAATATACAAATGTTGCATTCAGGTTTTCTGTGATCGTTCAATTAGGAGGCTTCCCTCCTCAGTTTCTAGAACCCTGCGTGGGCAGCCTAAGTGCCTCCAACATTATTGTATGTTTCAATGTTATATCTGCAATAAAAAAAATTTGAACCAGAAAAAAATTAATTAATTTTCTCATCAGTACAATGAGACTTGGTGAAGTGTCTTAATAGTCGTACACGGCACGGTATACACAAACGTCTGTCTGAGGATATTCTATGGTGTAGCAGCATTTGACTACCTGTTTTTACTTTAGCTATACAGCAGATCATGTGTATGCTTTGCCAACCCCTTGTCCTCACTTTCAGTAAAAATAGCTGCACAGCTTTATTACAGGAAGTGACTAACCACTGCAAGAGATATAAATGTAAGAGACAAAGGTTGACTCTTGCGGCTCAAATTTATAGATCATAACTGGGGTGCACATCCAAAGACATGGCAGGGGTGCCCTCTTTTGTGAAGCTGTCATCAATTTCCTGCCAACCAATTATGGAGGAGCAGCATAGGGTTCACCTCATCCTAACCTTTTTAAAATAATAAAAAAAATTTAAACATTGCTTTCATTTACATATAATTCCATTAGCTGCGTTTTTATTTCCAGTGACATAACTTTTCCTGGCTCTTTCACAGGAAAACGCTCAGGTATGTGGTACAACTTTAAACTTTATTCTGCAAACACATGAGCCATGGCTCTGCACCCACCCCCAGGCCACATGCTAGAAAAGGGACCAATAACCAATGAGTGTTGATTGACTAGTAATGCAGGGGAGGGGGCACAGTCTTTTCATCAGTGGCTAGGATTGCCAGCGCCACTGGTATCTAGAATGCTGCCATCTGGGCCACACAAGATCATTGGCTGCTAGGATGCTGGTGGGCAGGCCACACAGCCTTATTGGTTGCTAGAATGCTGGCGGCTGGACTGCACAATGTGATTGGTTGTTGTGGTACAGGAGCCATTCACACCATAACAACCATTGATGCTGGGATGCTTGGGTGCCTGCATCCTAGCGACCAATATGATTATATCATGTCCTTGTGGTCTTTATTATGCAGGGGTAAAATCACAGGAAGGAAAAGAATGGGCAGATGTACACAGATCATGCAACTTTTGGCTAAGCATTGTGTTTGCATTCCACATCCCAATTTAAATATACGAGTGACCTTAAATAAAACCTTTTGGTGACTATGAAAATACAGAGGGGAATTGGGTGGGAGACTTCTTTCTGACACACACTCACTGAACAGGGGACAATGACAACTGCGCTTTAGTAGTGCTCACAAAAAAAAAGCTTTTACTAGGGGAGGAGCAGAGAAGCTTGAAAGCAAAGAATAAAGAAGAGATTTTATTCACATTTTAAAGAATATGTAAGCCCAAGATTTCAGATTCCTGTTTATGTGCCTGCTGTACCATGAACTTGTATAAAAAGGATCCTGTTCACTTTGGTGTTCCTACCAGTCCCTCTGCTTTTGCTATTAAAACTGACCACGCTAAGCAGGAGAACACAACTTTGTCAGTTCTCTAGCTATGCTGGGAACTCTGCCTGCTTTTCTCCAATGTTCAGACTTGTGTTGACCCCCTCTGCACAGCCTTTCGGTGGACTTCTGTTCCCTTCTGGTCTTATGCAACTGAGAACAGAGGGAATTTGATCATTTATGAAAAAGGGGGATAAAAGTTTGTATATCCACTTCTATACCGGGCACTTACGCACCTTCCCGCCCAAGCCAATATTCAGCTTTCAGCACTGTCGCATTTTGAATGACAATTGTGCGGTCATGCTACACTGTACCCAAACAAAATCGGCGTCCTTTTTCCCCCACAAATAGAGCTTTCTTTTGGTGGTATTTGATCACCTCTGCGGTTTTTATTTTTTGCGCAACAACTAATAAAAGACTGAAAATTTAAAGAAAAAAATACATTTTTATTTTTTTCTGTTAACTTTTTTGTAAATAAGTATGTTTTCTCTTTCAATTACGGGCACTTATATGGCGGCACTGATGGGCACCGTTGAGGTGGCACTGATGGGCACCGTTGAGGTGGCACTGATAGGCGGCGCTGGTATGCGGCACTGATGGGCACTCATAGGCGGCACTGATGGGCAGCACTGGGAACTCATAGGCGGCACAGAATGGCACTCATGGGTGGCACTTATGGGTGGCACTGGGTACTTATGGGTGGCACAGATGGGCACTGATAGGTGGGCACTGGGCATGGATTGGCATGGAGGGGTGGCACTGAAGGACACTGTGGTGGCACTGATGGACTTTGAGGGGTGGCACTGATGTATATGTTGCCAGTCAGTGCCCATGTGTGGGCACTGACTGGCATCTTTCTTTTTTTTTTACCTGTATTTTTTTATTTTTTTTATCTTTTTTTTTTAGTTTTTTTTTCCCTGCCAGTGTGGGCATCCCTGGTGGTCTAGTGTGGGCATACGAGGGGGGGCTGCGCTGATAAACAATCAGCCTGAACCCCCCTGTCAGGAGAGCCGCCAATCTACGGCTCTTCCTGTTTACATCGTGATCAGCCGTGATTGGACACGGCTGATCACGTGGTAGCGAGCCTCCGCCGGAGACTCGTTACCGAGATCGGTGATGCAGGGTGTCAGACTGACACCCCGCATCAGCGATCGCCGCGCGCCCCCAAGGGCGCACGCGGCATGAAATCGTGCAGGATGTTTGAGAACGTCCAGTCACGATTTCATAACCACGTCCCGGCCGTAAATCTGCTATTGGCCAGGCGGGAAGTGGATATATATATATATATATATATATATATATATATATATATATATATATATATATATATATATATATATATATATATATATATATATTTTTTTATGCCTATACAGTACACAGATGTTGTGCCTTTGATTTTTATTTTACACTAAATGGGTGTGAGTTTTACAATCACTTTATTCTGTTTTACTGCAGAGACCAATACAGGTATTTAAACATGAAAATGTGGACCTGTAACAACTGGTAAAAGAAAAAGTTTTTTCTTTTTAAAAGGGATATGCAGTTGAATTTAGTGACCACTGCATTTATTACTTAGTCTTGCAATGTCTGACTCATAATCTTAAAATGAGTCATATCGATCAATGTAATAGTAAAAATGAAATAAAGTAACTGGTGAGGATATGAAGATAGTAACTGCTAAGATAAGTTTTTGCATACCCACAAAAAGTGTTCCATGGAACCAAAAGCCTTGTAACTTTGATATTCAGTCATGCAAAAATAACACCCTTCCTCGTCTCACCCATTCAGATACCCCCATAAGTGTTGTGACCCAAAGAAGTTCTGATACCACCTGTACATTTTTCATTATTACGTTAGACTGTATGACTCATTTTAAGATTACGCTTTAGACATTGACTTTACTGTGTGTCTACCCCAATTTCTTTTTTAGCTTTGGATAGTGAGGAAGTCTTGGGACCCCTTTAGGGTTTTAACTGCCATCAGGAGCTCTGTTAGAGGATTTTATTCATCTTTTACCATCATGGCGACTATGGTTTTACTAGACAGGAAGTGAGGGAAATCTCCAAGAGAAAAGCTAGAACCCCTGTCAGCTTTTTTGCTGTCTGTGTCCCTGTAACAGATTTTCCCTTACTTCCTGTCTGGGAATAAGGGCCACCATAGGTTTTTGTTTCCTATGACCCTCAGCTTTATCATGTGATCATACTTATTCTACTCCCTTTCTTCTTTACACTCTACAAGTAACCATATACATGCACATGCATGGTCTTCTATTGTCATCACGAGGAAAGCTCCCTGAGAAATTACATAGCAGTTTCTGAATGTGTGTGTGTATACAGGTAGTGGGAGGAAGAAGTGCTGATATAGAATAATGGCTGAAATAAAGGTGAATACTGTCTTGTCTTTGGAGGCAATAATGTACCACTTTGCTTTAATGAAGGCTTCTTAGCCAAAATGCGTCAGAGTAGTCTGTACCCATGTAACTAAATAAAGGACTTTTATTTAAGAGCATTCAAGTGGCCAGCCCTTTTCTGATTCAAGCATCACATTTTGGGGCCTGAACGTCCTGGCTAGAGCACCGGTCCACAGTTCACAGATCTCCATATTGGCAGTGGAGCTGGGGTATCATTTTGCTTCTCTAATAATGTAGCGCTAGCCCTGCAAGGAGGGGTTATTTGAGTCCTTGGGTCTTCTCGCACTACCACAGCAACAGTCATGCAAACAGTCTAGGGGCTGCCTTTTTTTAAAATTAACTTGGATGGGGTTCAGGGAGCTGTGGGATACTCCCAATACCCTAACGGGAGAAATGAGGACGCTCTTTCCTTGTAGCAGCTTCTTGACCAGGGCCTCTTAGGTAGTAGAAAAAAGTGAATGGCACTGGAGCACTTCTAGTACGGTCCCAGACAAGCCTTCTACTCTGTGCAGCAGGGGTTGTTAATAAAACAGTCACTGCGATACTTCTCCCTTAGTCTGTACTCGGTGTCCCCAAAGCTTGGAATGTCTCCCTCAGACTCTAGCAGGCAGACTCCCCTGTGAAGCTTCCAGGGAAGGTCTCTAGTGACACCCCTCTTTAGCTCCTAAAGGGCTTGTGGCTAGATAGGCCCTGCCAGCTAAGCACAGCTGGGACCTCGGCATGGAGCCTTACCTTTAGGAAAAAGAGTCCATCTCTCTCCATGTAGGTTCACACTGTAGTGGGTGCGGAAATGCATGTAAATCTCCTCATGCATTTCCATAAGGGGGCGGCACAGTGGTGAAAAGGGTAGCTGGTTCGAATCCCAACCACGACACTACCTGCCTGAAGTTTGCATGTTCTCCCTATGCCTGCATGGGTTTACTCCCATTTCTTCCCACACTCCAAAGATATGCTGATAGGTTAATTGGCTTACGTCTAAAATTGGCCCTAGTATATGAATGCGAGTTAGGGACCTTAGATTGTAAGCCGCTTGAGGGTAGGGACCGATGTGAATGTACAATGTGTAAAGCGCTGCGTAAATTGACGGTGCTATATAAGTACCTAAATAATAACTGTCGGCAAATTGCACTGCTCTTTAGCAGATGCATGGGTACCATCCCAGTTCTGTGTGGCCACTTTTAAAATGGTTCTATGGGTGCGGAAATGCATGTAAATCTCATGCATTCCCATACCTTCAGCAATTGGTTGCTGTGCCCCTACAAACGCAAGCCGCAACAGTGTGAACCTAGCTTTACTCTGCAGTAGAGGGAAATATGTCAGCACTATGCCTGCATTGCTGTCAGTGTTGGGTGAGAATCGGCAAGCATCCAGATGCTGAAAGGGCAGCTAAATACTGTAGCTGCTGACTTTTAATATATGGACACTTGCCTGTCCAGGGAACCCGCGATGTTGGCACCCTAGCCGATTTTTCGGATCAGCTCCCCGGTTCTTCCGCCACCATTCGTGGTAAATTAAATCGTCGGTGAAGCCTTTTGGCTTCACAGCCGGTTCCTTACTGCGCTTTCTAGCTGGCTTGGCGGCGGAGGAAGGAGGAGGGGGCTGAACTTCCGAGGGACTTTACCGTGGCGCAATTCTCCAAAGTGGGGAAGGGTACCAAATGTGACACCAGAGGGGGGGGGGGGAGAGAAAGCAAATCACTTTTTGGTGGAACTTGGCTTTAACTCTAGGTAAACACCGTTTTTATACAGTGCCTTGCGAAAGTATTCGGCCCCCTTGAACTTTGCGACCTTTTGCCACATTTCAGGCTTCAAACATAAAGATGTAAAACTGTAATTTTTTTTGTGAAGAATCAACATATGGGACACAATCATGAAGTGTAACGAAATTTATTTGATATTTCAAACTTTTTTAACAAATAAAAAACTGAAAAATTGGTCGTGCAAAATTATTCAGCCCTTTGAAATTTCAGTGCAGCAAACTCTCTCCAGAAGTTCAGTGAGGATCTTTGAATGATCCAATGTTGACCTAAATGATTAATGATGATAAATAGAATCCACCTGTGTGTAATCAAGTCTCTGTATAAATGCACCTGCACTGTGATAGTGTCAGAGGTCCGATTTAAAGCGCAGAGAGCATCATGAAGAACAAGGAACACACCAGGCAGGTCCGAGATACTGTTGTGGAGAAGTTTAAAGCTGGATTTGGATACAAAAAGATTTCCCAAGCTTTAATTACCCCAAGGAGCACTGTGCTAGCGATAATATTGAAATGGAAGGAGTATCAGACCACTGCAAATCTAAAAAGACCTGGCCATCCCTCTAAACTTTCAGCTCATACAAGGAGAAGACTGATCAGAGATGCAGCCAAGAGGCCCATGATCACTCTGGATGAACTACAGAGATCTACAGCTGAGGTGGGAGACTCTGTCCATAGGACAACAATCAGTCGTATACTGCACAAATCTGGCCTTTATGGAAGAGTGGCAAGAAGAAAGCCATTTCTTAAAGATATCCATAAAAAGTGTCGTTTAAAGTTTGCCACAAGCCACCTGGGAGACACACCAAACATGTGGAAGAAGGTGCTTTGGTCAGATGAAACCAAAATCAAACTTTTTGGCAACAATGCAAAATGTTATGTTTGGCGTAAAAGCAACACAGCTCATCACCCTGAACACACCATCCCCACTGTCAAACATGGTGGTGGCAGCATCATGGTTTGGGCCTGCTTTTTTTCAGCAGGGACATGGAAGATGGTTAAAATTGATGGGAAGATGGATGGAGCCAAATGCAGGATGGAGCCAAATGCAGGACCATTCTGGAAGAAAGCCTGATGGAGTCTGCAAAAGACCTGAGACTGGGACGGAGATTTGTCTTCCAACAAGACAATGGTCCAAAACATAAGGCAAAATCTACAATGGAATGGTTCACAAATAAACATATCCAGGTGTTAGAATGGCCAAGTCAAAGTCCAGACCTGAATCCAATCGGGAATCTGTGGAAAGAACTGAAAACTGCTGCTCACAAACGCTCACTGAGCTCGAGCTGTTTTGCAAGGAGGAATGGGCAAAAATGTCAGTCTCTCGATGTGCAAAACTGATAGAGACATACCCCAAGCGACTTACAGCTGTAATCACAGCAAAAGGTGACGCTACAAAGTATTAACTTAAGGGGGCTGAATAATTTTGCACGCCCAATTTTTTATTTGTTAAAGTTTGAAATGTCATGATTGTGTCCCACTTGTTGATTCTTCACAAACAATTACAGTTTTATAAAAAATACAGGAGGTGCAGCGCTATCAAGGATTGATAAAAAACATACAACTTAAATTATTGAATATGTGACCATAAGCTCATTAAGAATGAACCTGAGGAGAGCTTAGAAAACATAGAAAAGAAAAATGGAATTAAAAAAAAAATCTCCAATGCTGAACAGTTGTGAGATCTAGTAGAAACGTCCGGTGTGAATCTTGTGATGAGAAAACTGTGAAGAAAGTAACCACGTAGACTCCAAGGTGCTGAAAGATGAAGAAGAATATCCACCCTCACTCGTGAGATAAGACTGCTTTGCATCAGTCTCATGAACAGTAGGGCTGCGCATCTTCACCGGTCTCACGATTCGATTCCGCGATACATCACGATGCATCACGATTGCAGCGCAAGTGCGCATGGCTTTCATCAAAAAAATATTTAAGTACTCCAAACAAAAAAACAACACACAATAACACTTCCTGCATGTAGCAAAGTCTAAACACAGCAGACATGCTACAGGAGATGGTCAGAGACTGCGGACACGCTACAGGAGATGGTCAGAGACTGCGGACACGCTACAGGAGATGGTCAGAGACTGCGGACACGCTACAGGAGATGGTCAGAGACTGCGGACACGCTACAGGAGATGGTCAGAGACTGCGGACACGCTACAGGAGATGGTCAGAGACTGCGGACACGCTACAGGAGATGGTCAGAGACTGCGGACACGCTACAGGAGATGGTCAGAGACTGCGGACACGCTACAGGAGATGGTCAGAGACTGCGGACACGCTACAGGAGATGGTCTATATTTCTCCTCCATACAGCCCAGTCCCTGCCTGCAGTGACAATGACTTGTCACAGGTGACAGTACATCAGATTCCACTACATGCCCGTACCCTGTGTCCCCGAATCGCAGCACCCCCCTCCTTCTCTGTACTTACATGCTGCTCTGCACAGAGGATGATTAGAGGGAACTTGCAGCCTTGTAGTGAGATGGGCGATCTGCCAGCACACCATCCCCCGATCTCCATTCCAGCTCTTCATTGTCAGCGTTTGTATATATTAGTGCCCGCGCTAATGTGACTGACTGACTGACTGCCCGCCTCTCTCCAGTCTCCGTCGGCCCCGCTCACTGACTAGAACTTCAGATTAGTAGAGGATAGTGCTTGTATATGCCGCGCTAACGTGATTGACTGCACGGCTCGCCTATCTCCTATGTCCACTCGGCTCTTACGTCTCTCCTGGCGTCAGCCCCTCCCGCCTTTCTACTGATCCAATCGTTAGGCAGTGGGCAGGGCTGACGCCAGGAGAGACGCAAGAGCCGAGTGGAGATAGGAAAGTCGTGCAGTCAGTCAGCGGCATATACAGACAGTATCCTCTACTAAGCTGAAGTTCTAGTCAGTGGGCGGGGCTGACACCAGGAGAGAGAGCGGAGTGGACCGTAGGAGAGAGGAGGGCCGGGCAGTCACACAAGCGCTGAAAACAAAAGGTACCATAGAACGGAGCACTCTCCCGGGAGGGGCGGGGGCGGGGCTAGGCATCGATTATCACGGTCGCATGCATCGGAATCGCATCGGGTACACCCGAATCGCGATGCACCGATTCAGCGATTTATATTTGACACCCCTAATGAACAGTGCCATCTTAAGAGCATTATAGGCCCCCGGGCAATACAGTGCACTGGGGCCCTGTCTACACAACCACGCACAAGAATTTACTGCCAAAAATCATGAAATTTACTGGCAGAACCACAATTTTTTATTGGCACTGCAAAAAAGTACCCAAAATTAGTTTTACAAATTTCTTCATTGGCATGAAGGTTAGGTTACTGTAACCCAGCCTGATCAGAGTTTCCTTTTGCATCAGAGTCTGCAGGATTCCCCCTTACAGTGAAAGGGAACTCTTATGTAAAGGGGAACACTGCAGATCATGATGTAAGGGGGAACTCTGATGTGGAGGGGGGCTCTGGTGACCAGAGACCACCTTATATCAGAATCCACTGCTTTCTCTTTACATCAGAGTTCCCACTTACATCACGGTCCTCAGACTGAGTTCCCCCTAGCACTGTAAGGGGGAATCCTGCAGACTCTGATGTAAAGGGGAACCACCTTCCGTAGAGTACACTAAGGTAAGGGGGGGCACTAATATTTTTGTACTCACTCCCCCCTTTCTTTAGCAACCACCCGCCCTTAGACTGGCGCAAAGCAGTCTTATCTCACGAGTGAGGGTGGATATTCTTCTTCATCTTTCAGCACCTTGGAGTCTACGTGGTTACTTTCTTCACAGTTTTCTCATTACAAGATTCACACCGGACTATTCTACTAGATCTCACAACTGTTCAGCATTGGAGATTTATTTTTTAATTCCATTTTTCTTTTCTATGTTTTCTAAGCTCTCCTCCGGTTCATTCTTAATGAGCTTATGCTCACATATTTAATAATTTAAGTTGTATGTTTTTTTATCAATCCTTGATAGCGCTGCACCTCCTGTATTTTTTATGTCCTTTTAAATTGTTGTACACAATTTAGTGCTGGCAGCTTATTGTTCACTGTTCACTGGTTTTATTCATTTGCACATTAGCGCAGCGTCAACCTTTTGGTTTTTTGTCTTTATTAATTTACAGTTTTATATCTTTATGTTTGAAGCCTAAAATGTGGCAAAAGGTCGCAAAGTTCAAGGGGGCCGAATACTTTCGCAAGGCACTGTATATCATTTAGAATTTTGTCAAGTTTTTTTATTGTTGCTTGACCCCCTTTTTATGAGTGTTTTCCTGAAATCTATTTCACAGGTGTCAGGAAGTATGAGAAAATCTCCCCACTTCTGGCAGACCTGTGTTTCTCAATAGTAAGTGACAGGAAACCCCTCTATAACCAACCGCAGCAATATAAACACATTTTGTAAAAGATTTAAAGAGGTTTAGTCCTGCTGTTCGGAGTTTTATTTCTGTGCAAATCCCCATGAGAGAGATTTGCATTCACTTTCTGTTCCGGAGAAAGGTGCCAGACACAGAAGTTGTTTCTCTTCCCTTTATTCTATGGGACACTGGCAGCCTTTAAAATCTGACAGACAAATCTCATTGGTTGGTGATGTCATCATTGCATGTTGCATATACTGTATATGGCAGCTTATTGGTGCTGGAAGACGATGATGGCTAAATTCTTCTAGAGACTAGATATAGTTGACTGGGCTCAAGTGCAGACTCAACGTCGCAAAGCAGAGTGTCACATTTTACGTCATGTGGGTTGGGCACCCTCTCATGGCTGGAGGCCAAACTACTTCATCAGGCCACACACACAGGATAACGTCCTTTACTCTTGCCAGTAACCCTGGCACAGACTACAGAGACATATTGAGAGTACAGCGTTGAGTGTCTCCAGCTCTACTAACACTGTACACTTGACCATATTTTACCCAAAGACAAAGAGAGGAGCTGCCGCACTTACTTCACGAGGCCTCAACACCTTGTAGTTCCAGGTCCAGTCCCTAGGAGGGTTCTGTTTTGCAGAGGGCTCTAAAATAGTCACTGGAGTTTACAGTTCTTTAACACTTTCACATGGGAACATCCAGAATAAAGGTAGCATTTGATTCTCTCTGTTAGAAATGCTGTACCATGTACACTGATGTTTTATAACAGGGGTCTCCAAACTGCGGCCCTTTACTTGTCTTTATCCGACCCTTGGAGCACGATTCCATCCACTGACGCCAACAATGGGGCATCATTCTTGTTGCTGACAGCAACAATGGGGTACTATTCCTCCAACTGACACCATCAAAAGTGCACAATTCTTTACATTAACACCAACGTTGGGGCACTAGTCCTACCACTGACACCAAAGATATAGTATTGTTTTCTCCTGCTGGATACCTGGACATTTTCTACTCCCAATGGCCATGGTTCGGCCCCCCTAAAGTCTGAAGGACAATAAACTGGATCTTCATTTAAAAAGTTTTGAGACCCCTGTTTTATACCTTTTTTTCTTTTAAAAAATAAAGGCTGTACAGGGGTGTGGATGTGTTGTGCTGTGGTGCCCATACCTTTTTTTTTAAATGCTTGTTTCCAAAGCATGGCTAATACAGTTTGGTCCATAATCCAGTCACGGGTTACCCCACTCTTGAGTATGACCACATCTTCCATTTATGGTCTCACTAACCAACTTCCCATTGGCTAGAAGACCACGAGGCCCAACCTCCTCTGCCTATATATTTCTTCAAAAATGGAAGTGACGTACACCGGGGGAAGTTGCGTCACAGCACATAATTAATCCCTGAATCACCCCTTACAGCAAAATACCAGCAACATTTTGGATAGAGTAAGGGAGGGTTTTTGCCATCTGTGCCGTTATTGTGAAGACTTCCTGTCCCATAACCAAAATATGAAGTGAGAGGAAGTCCCTTCAAAGTAAGATAATCCATTGGAACGTTTCCATTGGAACGTTTCCCCTCTATTTCGTGTTCTGTTTTCTTTTGCGTTCACTCTCTGTGATAATGGTAAACAGGACACACAGAAGGTGACTATCCTAACTGGGACACAGATAACAGTCGAAACCTGACAGTCTAATCCCTCTTCACTCTATCCCCTCTTCACTCTATCCAAAACTAGAGAAAATATTTAGCCTTTTAGTTCTACTTTAATGCTGCTCGAGACAGCCACTTCAGTCCCACTCAGGGACATGACACCCATGAGGCTAAAATATATATATATACACAGTGCGGAAAATAAGTACTTGAACACCCTGCTATTTTGCAAGTTCTCCCACTTGGAAATCATGGAGGGGTCTGAAATTGTCATCATAGGTGCATGTCCACTGTGAGAGACATAATCCAAAAAAAAAATTCCAGAAATCACAATGTATGAATTTTTAACTATTTATTTGTATGATACAGCTGCAAAGAAGTATTTGAACACCTGTCTATCAGCTAGAATTCTGACCCTCAAAGACCTGTTAGTCTGCCTTTAAAATGTCCACCTCCACTCCACTCCATTTATTATCCTAAATTAGATGCACCTGTTTGAGGTCATTAGCTGCATAAAGACACCTGTCCAGCCCATACAATCAGTAAGAATCCAACTACTAACATGGCCAAGACCAAAGAGCTGTCCAAAGACACTAGAGACAAAATTGTACACCTCCACAAGGTTGGAAAGGGCTACGGGGAAATTGCCAAGCAGCTTGGTGAAAAAAGGTCCACTGTTGGAGCAATCATTAGAAAATGGAAGAAGCTAAACATGACTGTCAATCTCCCTCGGACTGGGGCTCCATGCAAAATCTCACCTCGTGGGGTCTCAATGATCCTAAGAAAGGTGAGAAATCAGCCCAGGACTACACGGGAGGAGCTGGTCAATGACCTGAAAAGAGCTGGGACCACCGTTTCCAAGGTTACTGTTGGTAATACACTAAGACGTCATGGTTTGAAATCATGCATGGCACGGAAGGTTCCCCTGCTTAGACCAGCACATGTCAAGGCCCGTCTTAAGTTTGCCAATGACCATTTGGATGATCCAGAGGAGTCATGGGAGAAAGTCATGTGGTCAGATGAGACCAAAATAGAACTTTTTGTCATAATTCCACTAACCATGTTTGGAGGAAGAAGAATGATGAGTACCATCCCAAGAACACCATCCCTACTGTGAAGCATGGGGGTGGTAGCATCATGCTTTGGGGGTGTTTTTCTGCACATGGGACAGGGTGACTGCACTGTATTAAGGAAAGGATGACCGGGGCCATGTATTGCGAGATTTTGGGCAACAACCTCCTTCCCTCAGTTAGAGCTTTGAAGATGGGTCGAGGCTGGGTCTTCCAACATGACAATGACCCGAAGCACACAGCCAGGATAACCAAGGAGTGGCTCTGTAAGAAGCATATCAAGGTTCTGGCGTGGTCTAGCCAGTCTCCAGACCTAAACCCAATAGAGAATCTTTGGAGGGAGCTCAAACTCTGTGTTTCTCAGCGACAGCCCAGAAACCTGACTGATCTAGAGAAGATCTGTGTGGAGGAGTGGGCCAAAATCCCTCCTCCAGTGTGTGCAAACCTGGTGAAAAACTACAAGAAACGTTTGACCTCTGTAATTGCAAACAAAGGCTACTGTACCAAATATTAACATTGATTTTCTCAGGTGTTCAAATACTTATTTGCAGCTGTATCATACAAATAAATAGTTAAAAAAATCATACATTGTGATTTCTGGAATTTTTTTTTTTTGATTATGTCTCTCACAGTGGACATGCACCTACGATAACAATTTCAGACCCCTCCATGATTTCCAAGTGGGAGAACTTGCAAAATAGCAGGGTGTTCAAATACTTATTTTCCGCACTGTATATATATATATATCTCCAGGAGGGAGCCTTTTTTGTTGGGGAGGACTTGCCCATACGTCCTGGTGTTGTGGGCGCCGGTGTGTGGCCCCCGGCCGCTCACCAGCATGATCTGTAATCTCTGTATCCACCAGGTACAGGGCTGCTGTGATTGGCCACTGCAATCACATCGTACAGGGTCAATCACAGCGATGACATTGTAAACACAGGTTGCCAGCTGTAGCCTGGAAAGTCTCTTTATTCCCATCGATTGGCTGTGAGAGGAAAAAGAGTGTGTAGAACAGTGCAAGGCATCAATCTGACATTGATCACTGTCTTTCGAGCTGTGCAGTATCATTATGGCGACATTGTATTGCTGTGATTAGTAATCGGAGACACTGTTGGGGCATTCTATCCCAATCCCCTGCCCCGGGAAACTCAGAAAATCTGTGCAAATTCTGGTTGTTAAACGGATGTAGAAAAGAGAGGTTTACAGATAAACAGGTACAACTTATGTAGGATGATTTGTGTATAACCTTTGCCTAGCCACTGGGTGTATGTAAGGCCTTGCGCACAGTAGGTGTCGCGTACCTTACCAGAGGCCGAAGTTCTGAGAGGGCTTCCCTTGCGACTTGCAGAGGTGAGGTGAGGTGAGGTGAGGTGAGACGGGGGACGCTATGCCCAGGGGTGCAGGAGTTGCCGGCTGCGACTTGCTGGAGCGATGTTGGGGATCAGATGTGTACCAGGATACGTAGTCCGGCAGGGGTACCACGGAAGTACCAGATGAGGTAGACTGGCAGGAAACCCAGGGGCGGGGTCAAGAGCCAAGCCTAGGTCATACACAGGAAGCAGGAAGAGACTGGAACAGGTCAGAAGGCAAGCCAAGGTCATACACAGGAACCAGCAGACAGGAACATGCGCAGTAAAGAATGAGTTCACAGTGTTGTTGCTCGTGTGCGCGCATCTGCGAGCACTTGCACGCATCTGCGAGCACTTGCACGCGTCTGCGAGTGTGCGCGCGTCTGCACGCGCATGCGCATTGTGTTTGTTGGGCCGTGCAAGACAGGTCTGCCAGTTCTTAGTTCACAGTTGGTTCTCTGACAGTAGGCTTACAAATGCAGTGTTGACAGGCACCTTATATCGTCCTCTAAAATCACCTCTATGTAAGGCGCATTTGAGCGTTAAACATGCCCAAGTGTGCATGCAATACTCACCTTTAGGAGAATTTTTTAACGCAGCTTTTCTCCAGCCGGGAGAAAAGGCATTCAGGGGGGTTAAACAGACAAACTGTGTTCATGCGGCAAAGTGTTTGTAACCCTTTAAAGAAGGAAGTTGCAAGCTCTAACAATTCACTTATTTTTTCTTCATTATTGGTCTATTAACTCCTTCCCCCCACAGCACTCCTTTAACTGAGTCTAAAGCCTGGAATTTCTGCGGACAAAGCGTAGGGCTTTTGTCCAAAGGGTGTTGGCCATCAAACACCAAACAACGTGTGTTTTCAGCTCTTTAGCGCCACCCTTTGGGCAACTTCTGCTAATGTTGCGTTTTGGTTAGCATTGCTTGTACTTTGGATTTTTGCCGAAACACACATTTGTTGTAGGAAAATGTTAAAACATGCTATCCAACATTTGTTGGTGGAAAATCTGACATCAATTGTCCGATGGAGCATACAAACGGTCTGATTTTCCGATAACAGCCTGCCATCATACAATTCTCGTTGGAAAATCCGATCCTGTGTATTGGCCTTTAGACAGGGAGGCAGGAGGGACTTCTCGATTTGTAATCACTGTGGATGGTTGCTAGGATGATCGCATGATCGGTAGCCCTTCCAACCAATTCAGAAACCAGACGCTGTCTGTGACAGCTTAATCACTGTGATGGGAGCGTGCAGTAAGTGCCTTCTTGGTAAAGAAGCCTCAGCCACCACTGGACGCATATGTGCTGTGTGTGAACATTAAGGCCGCGTACACATGATCAAACATGTCCGCTGAAACTGGTCCGCAGACCAGTTTTAGCGGACATGTTCGATCGTGTGTACGGCCTATCGGACCGTTTTCCAGCGGACCAAAGTTTTAAAACATGCTTGGAAACCTGTCCGTCGGACAGGTTCGATGGTTTGTACACAAAATCATCAGACCAAAAACCCGCGCATGCTCAGAATCAAGTCGACGCATGCTTGGAAGCATTGAACTTTGTTTTTTCGTCACCGCGTTCTGGTCCGATGGGGTGTACGCACATCAGACCAACAGACCACTTCAGCGTGGTCCGATGAAAACGGTCCATCAGACAAGTTTCATCGGACTTGTCTGATCGTGTGTACAGGGCCTAAGGCTCTTTTCATATGGGTAGCCAAGGGACAGTAAAAACAGGTGGTTGATCAACATGTTTACTACCTCCTGAGCACACGCCTACAAATGGATATGGTACCATTCAGGTGAGTATACATTGCTGTGGCCATGCACCATGGTGTGGCAATTTTAATGTGACATACTGAGTGAAACTCTATCATTAAAATGAATAGGACTGCACGGCAATTGAGAGGCAAATGCTTGGCTTGTGGTGGCGGCATGGTCCCATAATGCAAAATACATAATTGACAGTTTTTATTTAAAAAAAACATCCAAATGCCTGTGTAGCGCTACTCCCACAGGCGTAGACCACAAACATTCAGGCCAAGGGTCTGTTTCTTTTACCCCACTTTATTCTAGAATGCAGAGAGAAGTAGTCAAGCCTGCAGCCAGAGAGAAGCAGAGTGCAAAAAATAATCACACACCACTTCAATGTTTACAGAGAAGCAAACAAAAAAAAAATAGAATTACCTGAGCCTTTTAACAACCTATTCTAGGAGGGTGCTACAATAGTACCCAGAAAATAGACCAAAAGCACTCTGAGAATTAATTAAATTAATGTAATATTGAAGGGTAAGAAAATACAATGCAAAGAACAAATAAACAAGACAACAGTATATGTTAGATTGGATGACAGGTTAGCCTAACTTACAGCCATTTACTTACGCCTCAAGTCTAGGCCACATTACACTAGTCTACACAGTATCCGTAAGAATAGCATCCATGAAAGCTTGAATGGCAAAAGGAATCTTCACTGTAGCAATAGATACTCAATGTCCCTGGGTGCACTCTGCTCATACAGCCTTTTATTGGGTGGGTGTTTGCATTCCTAACAAAGGGGTATCTGTGGTTTTATCTAATGTACTTGTTGCCTAATTGCCAAAGTTAGCCAGCTGTCATTGGGGCTTTTCTGTAAGGTGGTGCATGCAAAGCTGTTTCTTTAAGGCTGCACTTTAGTGATTGCTACACAACAAGCAGACAAGAGTCTTCACAGAACCAGCTAGAGTGTGTCAATGAGGCAATTTGTGATATGTTGATTTTTACCAAGAGATACTTTACTTAATCTTTTCTTCTATGGCAGGCATCACTAAATGGTGCATGACAGACCGCATTCAGTCTGACTCGCTGTTCTGTCTGGACCACCGCGGTGCCGCCATTCATAAGCCTTTTGTGCACTGCAGCTGTTGCCACTGTCATCCTCATAGCCCACAGTGGGACTTGGGAGGCACTACAGAGGGAGGTTATTGGTTGCTGGGGCAGTCCTAGCAACCAATCGCCAGCTTCCAGCCCCCATCCCCTGTGCAGACCGACTATGTCTCCCGCTCTCCCTCCTGTCTTTGTAAGGTAGGATGGGATGGGGGGTAGGGGGATATGAAGGCTGCTTTAGACAGTAATGGGGGAGCTGAGTTCAATTGGGGGAGGCTGAGGACAGTATTGTGAGAGGGGACTGAGGGCAGCGATGTGAATAGGAGGGAACTGTGATGTAAAGGGAGGGACTGTGATATGCAGGTAGGGTGGCCCATTACTTTTAAAGGGATTTCTCTACCGCGAGAGAGGCAGGGAAAGAAGTCCCCAACCTTTTTTTTTTTTAATTCCGCTGCACCAATCAGAATAGTTCTCTGCAGATTGGAAACACATTTGAATTAGCGCATGTTCCGCAGCCACATAAATGTGAACCTAGCTTAAGAGGCGAGGGGAGCTTGTGATGTGAAGGATCTGCATCATCGCACAAACCTGCGTTTCGGACCTCTGCTGGAAGATTATTTTAGGCTGCATTCACACCTTGGCGTATTTACGCCCGACGTCCGATGCTCGTGCCGCTGGAGGGGTGATTTAACATTGATGTCTATGGAGATGGTTCACATCTCCACGCCGAAACGCCGTACGCCTGAAGCTCAAAACAAGTCCCGGACCCTTTTTTTTTCAGGCGGCTTTCGGCGTGCGACATAGACAACAATGTTTTGTTAAAAAAAAAAAAAAGGTTAAAACTACCCGTTTTGTCGCGGCAAATCGCGGTACAATACGCCGCAATTTGACGCGGCAAAATACGCTGCGTTATAGTGTGAATGCAGCCTTACTCCTGTGATATTTTTTTTTTTTTAATTCATTACCCCTGTTCTATAAGAATGAAATAGTTTTTGTTTTGTGATTTGTGTTTATTAATGTTTCAATTTCTAACACTTTTCAAATGGTGTATCTTTCGTGCTGTATTCATATATTCCTTTAAAGTGGTTGTAAACCACTTTTTTTAACTTTTACCTACAGGTAAGCCTATAATAAGGCTTACCTGTAGGTATAAAGAACATCTCCTAAACCTGTACGGTTTAGGAGATATTCCCCTCGCAATGCGCCGCTGATTGCAGCGGCGCATGCGCAGGGGGAATCCACGGTGAAAGGACCGGCATCCGCCGGACCCTGGCCGGATTTAAATCTCCCGTGCGCAGAAGTGACGTCATTGATGCTTCAGCCAATCACAGCGGCGATACCCGGAAGACACGCAGAGTCAAGATGAGATCTCGCTCGGCGTGCACCAGGTAAGTTCCCTACCCCTCGTTCCGAGGTAAGTATTTCATAATGAGCTAATATGCGGTGCATATTAGCTCATTATGGCTTTTCCCTTGCAGGTCTAAAAGAATTTTTTTTTTTTTTTGGCGGTTTACAACTATATATATATATATATTAAGGGGATTTGTTTTAAATACAGCGGCTTGTTTGAAGTATTTTTGTATATTTGGATATTAGAGTTTTATCTTTTTATTTTATTTTCTAGCACAGAATGGGGATTCAATACAATTTTATTTTATTATGCGTTAGTGGTGTAAGATAAATCAATTGATTTTAGATATTTTTAAAACCTTTAGCAGAAAAGCAGGTCAAAACATGTTGGGATATAGTTGCAATAGAAAGGTATTTAAAGGAGAATTTGATACAGAGAAGAATAAAGTGGGAGGAAGTGGGACAAGAATCTATGGAGGAAAGGGTAGATTTTTTTTTTTTTTTTAACGGAGCAGGGAGAGATCTCTTATCTTTAATTTTAAAAAGAAAATTGAAAAAGATGTCCCTTCTGGAAACCAAAATGGCAGAATTGAAAAATCATCAAGATCCTGTAAAGGAGTGCCCTGAAGTTTTTTTAAAGAGTTTTTTTTTTTATTATATTTTTCAAAAAAGACTGAGACAGAACCAGCTAGGTTAGGAACGCACATGCTAAGCAAGGGGAGATCAATTATTTAAAGTGAGTTGTAAAGCCTAAACCTTTTTTTAATGCATTCCTGACATTAAGGTAAAAAATGTTTAGGTGCCGCCCCCTTTTACTTGCCTGAACCCTTCAATTCATCATCATGCACGTCTGCAGCTCATCCCTCCCCTTACTTTTGTTTTTTTGCTGGGGCACCAGGAGCCATATCTCCCAGTGTGGTCAGGCAAAGCCAGTGACAAGGGAGCAGGGGGCAGGGCTGAATCCCACTGCCTGTGTCAATAGATGCAGCAGCGGAGTCTTGGTGCGAGCATGCAAGAGGAAGCCGCTTCCCATGGGACACTGGACAAAGAGGGGCCAGAAGCACTAGTGGGGTACCCGAAAAGAGGAGGTTCGTGCTGGGGCACCAGGAGCCATATTTCCCAGTGTGGTCAATCAAAGCCAGTGACAAGGGAGTGGGGGCGGGGCTAAATCCCGCTGTCTGCGTCAATGGACGCAGCAGTGGAATCTGGGTGCGAGGACGGAAGAGGATGTCTCTTCCCATGGGGCACTGGACAAAGGGGAGGGGCCAGGAGCGCAAGTGGGGTACCCAAAAAGAGGAGGGTCACAACTGCCCTGTGCAATTTCAGAGCAGGTAAGTATAGACATGTTCGTAATGCTAAAAAATTCTTATTTTTTTTAAAACAATCACTTTAAATAGACCACGGTATACCACTAGGGGACAACATCAAATATAACGGATTTGAAGTTTCAATAAGGAACCAATTTGAACTTTTATGATATGTGGAAGGAGGAGATTTTTTAGCTAAACTGGCTCCTTTTTTAGGTGACGGGTGAGGATTGAGATCTTCATGGTGGGAGAGAAATGGGGTCTCACAAATATAGACTGGAATTGGGAAAGAGGAAATCCAGGTATAGGGGGTACTTGGCAGGGGGAAAGAGATGGTTACAACAGAAAAAGGAGGAAATGGTACAGGGAGCCATGCCCCTTTTAAATAAGCAAGCATAAAAACAAAAATGAATTTTGGGTTAAAACTTGCACCTTGAAAGCCCCTAAATAAATCTGAAACCTAAATACATATAGGTTTGTTTGTTAGCTACATTTGAAAATATATATTTTTTCTGGGTAATCCCCTAAATACAAATAAGACTGAGACTGTGGCTCTTAATGGTAAAACTAATGGTTTGAGGAACAGATCTGTGTTCAAGCCACAGATTAGTAGCAATAATTGCATATAAACATTTAAAGGGGTGGTACTTGAAGAGCTAGAAACATTGGGCCAGATTCACGTACATCGGCGCATTTTTTGACTGGCGTAGCGCACCTCCTTTACGTTGGACTGCCGCAATGTAGCGGCGCAATCACCGTATTCTCGATTGATTAGCGCAGAAATTAGCGCCTGTGCAATGTAATTTCAGAGGCGTAAGGCGGAGTAATTCAAATTGGGAAGGACGTGGGCGTGTTACATTGAAATGAGCCGTGACCCCATGCAAAGGGGGGGGAGACCCGGCCACGGCCACGGCCGGGGATTTAAAAGAAGATCAATGACCTCCGGCGTCTGGTCAGAAAGAAGCTGGCCAAAATGGCAGCCCATGCCAGGGGCACAGGAGGGGGCCCACCATGCCCTGTTAGGCTGACAGCGGAGGAGCGTGCGATGGCCCAGACCTTTCATAGACAACAGGTGGAGGGCCTGCCTGGCTATGACTCCAGTCATGAAGGCGTGATGCCAGGTAAGTTTTTTTTGCCCTATCAGGTGTGTAGCATGTGG
Organism: Rana kukunoris; assembly: GCA_029574335.1. Lineage (NCBI taxonomy): Eukaryota > Metazoa > Chordata > Amphibia > Anura > Ranidae > Rana > Rana kukunoris. Next base: position 496,007,859 of record CM056050.1, on the reverse strand, counting down.
GGGGGGGAAAGGTAATATGTGGCAAGTGTGTGGATCCTCCAACCTGTGAATGTTTTGTGTCATCCACAGATGTGCAGGAGGGTGCTGGGCCATCTGGCCGGACCGCACTATCCCAGGGACAACAGCCTGATGAGGACCCCCCGACAAGGCCGGAGTCCTCGGAGGAGTTTGAGGAGGAGGAGGAGGATGTCATGTCAGCCAGTGGATTGCTGTTTTTGGAGGAGTCTTCCTCTCTGGCTGGCAGCAGCTAGCCCTCCATAAGGGCTAGCCCCTCCCACTCCTCCCCCAACAGGGCTCCTCTCCCAAGGGCCTCCCCTTCTCCCCGGCCACAAGCCTCAGCTGGAGGCAGAAAGTCATCCCAGAAGACCAGGGGGGTGGCCGAGGTTCTGACCGCCAATCTGAGAAGGGACCAGGCCCTTCAGACCCGCCATCTGGGACAGGTCAGCCAGACTTTGGGGCGGATGGAGGAGAGCCTGTCCTCCATAAAGGATACGCTTGGGGACCTGGACTGCCACTCCCGGGCTCTTACAAACTGCCTAAACGTACTGCAGACTACAACAGCAGACGTTCCCCGGATTACCCCCCCCCTCCCCATGAGTCTCCCCTGAGGAGCCGGGGCCGTGGGCGCCCCAGGCGTGGCTCACGCCAGCGGCATTCATTTGTTTTCCCCATTCTTCTTTTTTTTTTTCCTGGAAATGGTGGGCTTGTGCTAATCCAATTAGATGAGGATGTGATGTGTCTGTGCTAGGGACCACAGTGGTGTGCATGCATGCATTCTCATTGTGCCATGATTAATGTGTGTGTTTAACGTGCAAAGATGCCTAATGTGAGCTGTCTCCTGGCTGCTCTTCCCTCAGACGGGGTAGCCTCGGTTAGGGGGGGGGGGATTGTCTGGTTCAGGGGTCAGGTTATCACGTAGGTCAATCTGCAGGCCCTTTCTCGCTGTGAAGTTGTGCAGAATGCAACATGCACCGATGATCTGGCACACAAAGTTTGGGGAATACAACAGGGTCCCACCAGACTTATCCAGGCATCGGAAACGTGACTTCAGGAGGCCAAAGGTGCGCTCCACCACTGCACGTGTTTGGGCGTGGGCTTCATTGTATCTTTCCTCTCCTGGGGTTTGGGGGTTCCGGATAGGAGTCATGAGATGGGGTCCCAGTGCATATGCAGAGTCACCTGTAAGGGAAAAGACAGGAGGATGTTAGTCATGCATGTGCCCCTTGTGATGTCTGCATCATGGGGGGGGGGGGGACAGTCATGCCTGCCACCCATGTCACTCACCAACCAGCCAGGTGTCCCCATACACGTTCTGTTCGAATTCCATTTGGATGGGGCTCTGATTGTAGATGTAGCTGTCATGGCTGGATCCGGGGTGTTTGGCACGGACGTGCCATATGAGGCCTTGGGCATCGACTATCACCTGTACATTGATGGAATGCCAATGCTTCCAATTGCGGTATATGTGCTCTGTCTCATGGGGGGGATGGATAGCCACATGTGTGCAATCAATGGCCCCAACGGTGCGTGGGAATCTGGCAATTCTGTAGAAATCTGTCATTGCCTTCAGCCGCAGGTCGGCAGTGGTGGGTTTGATTATTTGGTTGGCCATGCATCTGAGGATTGCTGGGATAACCTGGTGCACACATCTGCTCATGGAGGATTGTGACATCCCAGCCACCACTCCACTTGTTCTTTGAAAAGAGCCACTGGCAAGGAAATGGAGTGTTGCCATGACCTTGACCAGTGGCTGCACTGCATGTGAGTGGTGTGTTGGGCTGGTGATGTCCTCCTGCAAGGTTGTGGTTAATTCCAGGATGGCATGAGGGGTGAATCTGAAGATGCGATACACCTCAGAATCACTCATGCCAAAGAGGTCTATGCGGGCGCGCTATATCCTCTCCCGTGCCCTCCTCCGTGCCCTCCTCCTTCTTTGCTCCTCTAAAGTCAGTAGTATAGCTATGAGCAAGGATGTCCCTGACATGTTGGCATACAGATTGTTGTGCAACACGTGTGACTGCTCTGCTCCTCACTAACCGTGTTGCTTTTTCTGACATGTAGACAAATTGTCTTATTTTAGACCACCTTTTATATGGTCTAATTTTAGACAGGCCGTGCAGCTGTTGCGCACAGCGCGTAGCAACAACGTTCTTTTGTGGATCCCCGTAACTCCCTCATTAGCATATTTGAATAGCAAAACAATGGTGTGTCTAGCGCAGTTTTGCGCGGACGGATGCGCCTGTCTATCGAAATTACGCTGGACAAAAAAAAAGTAGATTTCTTGCGTATCTCGTTTTGGGGATGCGGCGCATCGAAACGCATGCGCAAATTTAGACTTACGCCACGCATCTCCTGTAACGCCGGTGTAATCGCTCTGTGAATCTGGCCTATTGATTCCAAGGAAATATGTGAATCCAGAATATTGTACATCGAAAAAGGAAATGAGCGATCTTGAGCGGAGAAATTTTTATATTGTTGTCCACCTGGTAGACAAGGGGGGAGATGTGGTGGTTCTGAATAAAGAGGCATTCGTTTGGAAATTGAAAGACCCTTGTTATATACCATGGAATCCTATGGTATTTTGAAAAGAGACCCTGCTTTAACATGTATGAAGGAATTGAGCCTCCTGGTGGAGAAATAGAAAAATGACAGTGTTAACTAAGAAGGAAGTGAAGTTTTTCAGTGCCATCAATATGATAATATAGACTATTTTATATATTTACCAAAATGTATAAAAGATTTGATCGCACCACCAGGAAGATCAGTAGTAAATGGTATTGGATCAGTAACAAAACTATTAGCTGAATATTTTGATATCTACCTGCAGAACAGTATAGTTAATACACAGGCATTTTTTAAAAGACCCTAATGCCACGTACACACGATCGTTTTTCGGGTTCTAAAAAGTTTTTTTTAATGTCATTAACCACTTGGCAACCGTACGCCGTCAAATGATGGCGGGCGGAATACCTTATTGTTCTGACAGGACGTCCTATGACTACCTGTCAGTGGCGGCCCGCCCATATGGGCGCACGGGCGCCGCCCCCCCTCCCGCAAAGTCACAAAAAAAAAAAAAAGAATTAAAAAAAAAAAAAAAAACGGGCCCTTTAAGACATTTTAGCCGAAGTTCTGGCGGCCGTCTATAGAGGGCGCTGCAGCGCCACCCCCTCTCGCAAGTAACACACGTTCAATGCTATGCATTGGACGTGTGTTACTGTTGCCAGCTGCCTGGTCTATTCGTATAACCGGACATGGGACGCCGGTTACCCGAATAGCGACAGCTGGTTGGCTGAGGGGAACTGCCTATCAAAGCCAGTGGCTCTGATAGGCTTTTCCAGTCCCGTCCTCCGGCTCTCGGAAGTCTATGCTCGGAGCGCAGACAATCTGCGGTCCTTGCATTAGACTGACAGCCGTTTCAGCCAATCAGGTTCCCGGATTCTGGTTTTCAGGAACCCAATTGGCTGAAGCTTCTCCAGGGCGGCAGAAGACATCGAGGGAGGACATGAAAGCGTCAGGTAAGTGATTTTTTTACAGGGAAAGGGGCAGCATGGGGCACAGTGGCAGCATGGGGCACAGTGGCAGCATGGGGCACAGTGGCATCATGGGGCACAGTGGCATCATGGGGCACAGAGGCAACAATGAGCACAGGCCGGGCACAGTGGTGACAATTGATGGCACAGTGACTGAATATGATGGCATGGCAGAGAGGTGACAATTGATGGCACAGTGACTGCATTTGATGGCATGGCAGAGAGGTGACAATTGATGGCACAGTGACTGCGTTTGATGGCATGGCACAGTGGTGACAATTAATGGCACAGTGGTGGCGTTTGATGGCATGGCACAGTGGTGACAATTGATTGCACAGTGACTGCATTTGATGGCATGGCACAGTGGTGACAATTGATGGGCACAGTAGCTGCTTTTGATGGCATGGCACATTGGTGACAATTGATGGCACAGTGGTGGCGTTTGATGGCATGGCACAATTAGTGACACAAGTGGTGACAATTGATGGCACAGTGACTGCAAATGATGGCATAGCACATTGGTGACAATTGATGGCACAGTGACTGCATATGATGGCATGGCACATTGGTGACAATTGATGGGCACAGTAGCTGCATTTGATGGCATGGCACAGTGGTGACAATTGATGGCACAGTGGCTGCATTTGATGGCATGGCACAGTGGTGACAATTGATGGCACAGTGGCTGCATTTGGTGGCATGGCACAGTGGCTACATTTGGTGGCATGGCACAGTGGCTGCATGTGATGGGCACAGTGAGGCTGCAATATTTTTTTTTTCGTTTGCGCCCCCCCAAAAATTTTGAGCACCAGCCGCCACTGCTACCTGTCATTTAAAGCCGATAGGGGGCGCGCGCGCGCAACCGTCGCGTTACTGGGAACACAATGCGCGTGCCCGATGGCCGCTGGGCACCTGCGATTGCCCAGTAACTGAGCAGGGACGTGAAGCTCTGTGTGTAAACACAGAGCTTCACGTTCTGTCAGGGAGAGGAGACCGATGCTGTGTCCCTTGTACATAGGGACACAGATCGGTCACCTCCCCCAGTCACCCCCCTTCCGTCGCATGACCACGCAATTGTCAGTTAAAGCGACTCAGTGCCGGAAGCTAAAATTTAGTCTAGGCAGGAAGGGGATGTATGTGCACAGTGGGCAAGTGGTGCGTGTGTGAGCTTCAGAGCATTTTCCGGGTTCTGAAAAACGGGCAAAATTTTTTTCCGAACATGCTCTATTTTTTCACAACGTTTTTAACGTTGTCGTTTTTAAGGTTGTAAAAAATGGTCGTGTGTGTGCTTTAACGACGTGAAAAATCTGCGCATGCTCAGAAGCAAGTTATGTGACGGGAGCGCTCGTTCTGGTAAAACTACCGTTCGTAATGAAGTAAGCACATTCATCACGCTGTAACAGACAGTAAAGCGTGAATCGGCTTTTACTAACACAAAATCCGCTAAAACAGCCCAAAGGGTGTCGTCATCCGAACGGAACTTCCCCTTTATAGTGCCGTCGTATGTGTTGTACGTCACCGCGCTTTGCAAGAGCTTTTTTTTTTTTTCACGATCGTGTGTAGGCAAGGCAGTTTTGATGATCGGGTTGAAAAAAACGTAGTTTTTTCTAGACCCTTAAATTTTCATTTTTTAGAACTTGACAAAACGATCGTGTGTTTACGCGGCATAAGGATGTTGATTCAGCTTCAACAAGTTATGCCCTGTGTACACGATCAGTTATTCCGATAGGAAAACCATGTTTTGTTTTTTGTTTTTTTTTTCAGCGGGAAAACGTCTCAAATCTTGCATACATATGGTCACACAAATCTTGTCTGAAATTCTGAACGTCAAGAATGCGGTTACGTACAACACGTACGACGAGCCAAGATCAATAAAGTTCAATATGGAGTTCGGCTCTTCTGCTTGATTCTGAGCATGCAGGGTTTTTTTTTGCGTCGTAATTGCCTACAGACGACGGCGATTCCCGATAGGAAAAATTCCTATCACGAAAATTTTGATCCTGCTCTTAATCTTTTCTTGGCAGGAATTCTCACAGAAAAAGTGTGATGGAGCATACACACGGTCGAAATTCCTGACAGAAAGCTCACATTGCACTTTTCTTGTCGGGAAAACTGATTGTGTGTACGAGGCATAAGGGGATTAGGTAAATAAATGTTTTCCTTGTTACAGCTGACGTAACCTTGTATACATTAAAATGGGATCCAAATAAAAGGCAGGACATTCCTCACCTGCAAAAAGCCTTTAGAAAAGACCCTTTGTTAATTGTTTAAAAGCATAATTTGTTTTGGTATAGTGGAAGGTTTTATTTACAATGTGCTGTGTCGCCATGGGTGCCAAGTTTGCACTAAGCTTGGCAAATGTATTTGTAGCATTACCCCCGGAGTAGCTGCTGGATTTTTGGGCGGCACATTACCTCATGGCTCCTCCGAATTCCTAGAGTGATGCGTATTGCATATAGTAGATGTAAAGGAATGTCCACAACAGGTGCTCTTTGCTGTGCTCTTTATTACCCAGCCGGGTAAAAACAGTAAACTTGTGGTGAGGAAAGTAAAGTTAAAGGAGAATGGCAGATTCAGGCGTGATGATAGGGAAACGGTCCTGCTCCCAAGCGTAACACTTCCGGAGTGGGTTTAGTGTACCCGGACAGGCCTCTCACTGACCTGGCAGTCGGAGTATCACTCGGACAATTGTAGGATAAAGTCTCTGCCACAGACCCTCCTCGGTGAGCCTCAGAAAGACACCTCTGCCACAGGCCCTCTCTGGATTAAATTCTTGGAGATATCTCTCCTTTGATGAGTTAAGCCTGGATCTCCTTCAACTTGTTGCCCAGGTACCGACTGACAGGTGATCAATCCCTCAGTGTCTAGCTACCTCGATCCCCGGTGGTTTGTCCAGGCCCTTTTGGACCGCCAGCTTCTCAATGGCGCTCCAAAAGGTGGGTGCCACACTGGACAAAGAAGACCCAGAACCAATGGCGTCTGCCCCATAAACACCCCTCCCCGGCATGCACAGCGAGGTCAAACCCTCCTGATTGGCTGCTGGGAAAGAGCACCCAAACCTTGACTTCACTGCTGCCACCTGCAGCACCGGGGCTGGAAGAACAACCCAGTACAGTAGAATAAGTCTACAGCACAGCCAAGCTGAGACAGAGACCCTGTTTTGCACTTAACAATCCGGATCAGAGTCTAACTACACTCTGATCTACCCTTAAATTTAACTAGCATAAAGTACACAGGCGCTACATATTATTGACGGAATAGGAGGAGATGCAGATTTTTCTGAATAGGAGACCTGAATTAGACAGGCCATTGATCAGTGATGGTGAACCTTGGCACCCCAGGAGTTTTGGAACTACATTTCCCATAAAACTCACCTACACTACAGATTGCTTGAACATCCTGGGAAATGTAGTGCCAAAACTTCTGGGGCGCAAGGTTCGTCAACTCTGCCACGGTTTTCCTACCTAAAACCATGGGTTTCAGAAAAAAAAATTGGCTAATTTCCCCCACTACCACAGTCAGCCGTCCAGCAGAGGAGTTTATTTACTAAAGCTGTAAAGTGCAAAATCTGGGAAAGCTTTGCATAGAAACAAATCTGATTCCATGTTTTTTTTGTTTAAAACTTACCGTATTTATCGCCCTATAGCGTGCACCGGCTTATAGCGCGCACCCCCACCTAGAAGGAAATCTTAAGGGAAAAAAAGAGAAATACACACAGTTTACAGTTGCCCGGCATCCATCAGCAGCCTTGTCCGGTCCGGCGTCCATCTGCAGCCTTCGTGGTGTCCTCCCCGCGTCTCCTGCGCTGCGATCCCCGCTTCCTGCGCTGTTTTTGAATCCCGCCGCCGACATATACCGAGCGCAGTACACTCGGGCTCCCGCGAGGGGAGCCGAGCCTGGCCGAGTGTACCCGACTGCACTGCGCTTGGTATATGTCGGCGGCGGCTTCAAACACAGTGCGAGAAGCGGGTTATCTTAGAATTCTAGTCAGGAATTGGTAGACTTCCTTTAATGTAAAGACTGACAGAGAGGGAGATTCATTATACGGATATTGGATTCAAAGAAACGACTAGAAATGCTTGTCCATACATATTGCCTATCATCCATATAACCCCCGGACCATATTGCTGCCCAATGACCAGAGCACTTTTTGTGATTCGGCACGCACGCGGGACTCGGGGGCGAGCGGGGACGTGCGCGCTGGCGGCGCGCACGCGCCCCCTAGTGCCCGCAAAGTAGCCGACGTAGAGCTACGGGCTCTCACCCAAGTAGTTAAGAATATGTATATAAAATGGCCGATTCATGTGGGCTTGTCATAATTGCCCCAATGATTGGGATTTTAAAGTGCACGGTAACATATTGAAAGAGATTCGATAGAAGATGTGTATCTCCACAAAAGGGACATTACATTTTGAGATAAAGATTTTATATGGGGGAAAAAAGGCCTCTAAAGGAAATGCATTTTAGAGCACGTCCAGAATATATATAATTCTCAGTATCTCTTAAAAGTGAGCACCCCCCCCCATTTTTGTACATATTTTATAATATCTTTTCATGTGACAACACTGAAAAAAATTACACGTTGCTACAATGTAAAGTAGTGAGTGTACAGCTTGTATAACAGTGTAACTTTGCTGTCCCCTCAAAATAACTCAACACAGCCCTTAATGTCTAAACTGCTGGCAACAAAAGAGAAAATGTCCAAATTGGGCCCAGTGTCAATATTTTGTGTAGACACCATTATTTTCCAGCACTACTTTAACCCTCTTTGGCATGGAGTTCCCCAGAGCTTCACAGGTTGCCACTGAAGTCCTCTTCCACTCCTCCATGATGACATCACAGAGCTTGTGGATGTTACAGACCTACCGTTTGAGGATGCCCCACAGATGTTCAATAGAGTTTAGGTCTGTAGACATGCTTGGCCAGTGAATCGCCTTTACCCTCAGCTTCTTAAGGCAAGGCAGTGGCCATCTTGGAGGTGTGTTTGAGGTCATTATCATGTTGAAATACTGCCTTGCGGCCCAGTCTCCGAATGGAGGGGATCATACTCTGCTTCAGTATGTCACAGTACATGTTGATATTCAGGGTTCCCTCAATGAACTGTAGCTCCCCAGTTCTGGCAGCACTCATGCAGCCCCAGACCATGACACTCCCACCACCATGCTTGACTAGGCAAGACACACTTGTCTTTGTACTCCTCACCTGGTTGCCACCACACACACTTAACACCATCTGAACCAAGTAAGTTTATCTTGGTATCATCAAACCACAGGACATGGTTCCAGTGATCCATGTTTTTAGTCTGCTTATAGCTATGACTAAGCATTGAAGCCCAATGCGAAACGCGTCAGTGGCTTTTGTTCCCACTGTATGCTGTTTCTGTAGTGCATCTATTTTTTGAATTTTACTTTCTTTTGAGTGCGGCTGTCCAAACTTCTTCTTCTGATTGCCTCTCTGATGTGGTAGCACACAGCAATAGATCTCTCCAGCTTGAGTTTTAAGACCTATCGCCTCTCTATTATTATTAAGCCCACACTACTTACTGCTGTACATATGTATTACTATTTAAAGGGTTTTATGTCTGAGTGAGAAAACCACCAGTGCTCTCCTCCTGTGCTACACTGTTATCCGTTATTTTTTAGGACTGCTGTTTTCTGCCCATCTATGCTATGCACAAGTGGATAGGGGGAGTTTCCAGTAGTCCTGTTTCCACTGTCGTGGTACAGTGGGGTGATTAAGAATTGTCATACTAGCTGCTTCCTGACCAGCCATCATAGTTATATGGCGGCAGGTTGGCTCTCATGTGCAAATCGCCGTAGCTGTATGTCGGCTCGCACTGGGGTAGTTGCGATCGCCTAGTACAGAGGCAGAACAGGGATCTGCCATTGTAAACAAGGTGAATCCCCATTCTGACAGGGGACATGAAAGAGATCTACTGTTCCCTGTCATGTACCTGGTAGCCAGGCCTGGACTGGCCATAGGGCAGACCGGGTGTTTGCCCGATAGGCCGGGGCCCTCCGGGCCGCACGCCTGTCTGTGACATGCAGGGCCAGCCGCCGCAGATTCCGAAATGAAGGGCCGGCCGCTAGTGGTGGTGGGAGGCGGAGGGATTCTCCGCCTACTAAGCCATGGCAACACAGGCCGCCGCTTCGCGCATACGCCCCGCAGCCGACAGGCACCTGGCAACCAGGACGCCAGGAGAGGAGGAGGAGGGAGGAGAGCCAGGAGAGGAGCCGAGGAAGAGGTCACTATGGGGAGGTGGTGCCGCTCACCAGTGAACACAAGCGGCTGTGGCCCCCCTTCTCCTGTCAGTAAAGCGCGGCTCTCATCTTGTTTGGCTGCTCAGCTTGTTGTCAAATTGCTACTGTCCCTATTGGCCTCAGTGCAGGGCCAATCAGAAGAGGCTAGCTGTGCATCATGGGGCATATAGTACTAGAGGATTGTAGGCACCTTTTTCGTTCACAGGCAGCAGACTTCAGCCCCCAGCATGCACTCTGCTGGGGGAAAGAGTGAGAGCCTGGAACCCAGGGAGAGCGCCACGCTGTACCCGCACCACCAGGGAAGGCGCCACGCTATACCCGCACCACTAGAGAGAGCGCGCCCATGCTGTCCAGCTCCACCAGAGAGAGAGCAGGTCAGTGTCACTGGGCAGTGTGGGCACAATTAGAGACAGAGAGTACAAGCATTGTATGGCCACAATAGGATTGGGACATCGTAATATAAAGTGGCTGCACTGTAATCATTGCAGTGCCCCTTTACAGTGCAGTCCCCTTTTATCAGTGTCCCTGCACATTACAGGTGGAGGATACCAGCCACCACCGCCAATGTCTACCGATGGGCCCCCCCCCCAGTCCCTCTGGAAAAGTTGGCTGCTCAGTCTAAAATGCCCGGGCCTATTTTTTGTCCCAGTCCGGGCCTGCTGGTAGCCCATCCCCCTACAGTTAGAACACACCTAGGGAACACAGTTGACCCCTTGATCGCCGCCTAGTGTTAAGCCAGTGTCATTTTCACATTGATCAGTGCATTTTTCTAGCACTGATCAATGCAATAATGTCACTGGTCCCCTAAAAGTGTCATTTTGGGGTCAGATTTGTCTGCCACAATGTCGCAGTCCTGCAAAAATGCGCAGATCGCCACCATTACTAGTAAAAACAATAAAAATGAGTTCCTAAATCTATCCCATAGTTCGTAGAAACTATAACTTTTGCGTAAACCAATCGATATGCGCCGATATTTTTGGTAAAAAAAATGTAGAAGAATATATATATATATATATATATATCGGCCAAAACTGTTTTTATCTATCCTATCTATCTATCTATCTATATTTATTTATTTGGATATTATAGCAAAAGTGTTTTTTTTTTTAAATTGGCACCTTTTTTTTTTTTTTTTTTTTAGCGCAAAGAAAACAAACAAAAAAAAAACAGAGGTGATCAAATACTACCAAAAGAAAGCTCAGTTTTGTGGGAGAAAGAGAACGTCAATTATGTTTGGGTTCAGCATCGCACGACCGCGCATTTGTCAGTTAAAGCGTCAGTTCTGTATTGCAAAAAAATGGCCTGGTCATTAAGGGGGTAAATCCTTCCTGGCAAATGAAGTGTGTTACTGGCTAAATCACTAGGTGAAAACGGGGGGGGGGGGGGGGGGTGTAAAAATAGAAAACAAATGCAGCCACCACCGCCAATAACTGGTAAGCTGCAATATAGAAGGGTCCATTCACACTGTTGTGCTGATTTAGTCCACAGGCATTATGCAAAATTTGAATGGGTTTCGTTGTCAACGAAAGTGAAAGAAAATAGAAAAGTTTGGGTTGTCCACAGTTCTGGTGACCCTGTTGACTGCCAGGAATTTCCTCATTTTGGAGGGATTTCTTCTCACTTCCTGTTTTGGCTATGGGACAGGAAGTGAAAGGAAATCTCCCCTGACAGGACACGTTTCGCAAAAAAAAAAAAAACAGGGTTATAATCCTTCATTACTTCTATCTAAAATTAAAAAAAAGGATATGTCTCATAACTTTCCAAATGAAGGACAGTGTGTGTGTGTGTGTGTGTGTGTGAGGCTACTTTCACACTGGGGTGGCGGGTCTGTTAGCAGTAAAGTGACGCTAGTTTAGCGTCACTTTACTGCTGTTTGGCACTTTTCAGCCGCTAGCGGGTTGCTTTTAACCCCCAAGAAGGGGTTAAAAGTTCCTTTGTTGAGGCGCTTCCGAATCACTTTTCAGTTGCTTTCGAAGCTCTGCACATTCATATCAATGGCCAGGGGCGATGTAGGAACCCTGTATACAGCACTCCCAACCCGCCCCAAAGATGCAGCTAGCAGGACTTTTTTTCCCCCCATCCAGGCCCAGTGTGAAAACACTCGTGCATTTACGCTGGGGAGACATGAGAGGCAGTTTTCAGTTGCTTTTTTTTAGCACTAAAATGCCTGAAAACTGCCTCCGTGTGAAAGGGGTCTTAGAGGAGCACTATTGCGTTAGAAATGCTTTCTGGGGTCCATTCACACAATTGCATTGAGATTAATGAGCACTACATGCATTTGGGGTGCACATTAATGGCACCCCAAACGCACCTTGTTTACAGCACAGCGCAACAAGTGACAACGCAATATGCGCTGCCAGAAATGCTACATGCACTTTTTGTTGGTGTGTCTTGGAGTATTGGGTATTCCATTGAAATGAATGGGCTGCCTTAGCCAATGCAAGTTAACAGGCAGTATACCATAAGTTAATGCATGTGTGCTAGGGTTGTAAAGGAGCCCTTATTGAGATTGCCAGGGTAAATTCTTTGAGGGGGGTCAATCTGGTGGTCCTTTGTCCATGTTATACATCTTGCTGCCCACCCCTCTATAGTTTGTTACCCTCAGAATCTTCCTCAGCACTATTGTGAGGCAGCACGGTGTTCTAGCAGGATTCCTGTAGTCTCCACCAATCAGGAGCTGGCAGGAGAGACACACCCCCTCGGGCAGCTTGTGTGGAAAGGTCTTCTGGCTGCTCTCTGTATGAAAGGTAAGTGAGGGAAATGGAGGGCTAGGGAGAGGAGGGGACCAATGTTCCTGACAGAGGCCATACTGTTCAGTGTGTCCCCCAGACAATGTATTATCTCTTCTTTCTGGTGGCAGGTTTGGCTGATAGTCACAAGTCTGTCCTTGGAAATGCCTTTATATGTGATTCAGTAACATTGCTTGTAGGCCCCATTTATACCTCAGAGCTTTGTAGCTTGAAGCTCCACAATGCTCACCATCCACAATCCCATGTGTTTCAATGGTGACTGTTCACACATGAGCTCAGACACCTGGAGCTTGACGCCTAAATTGTGTATTCAATTGTTTTCTTCCAGGCATATTTCAGTATCATGTTTAAACCGGTATGGGCTACTATCCCCCTCCTCCCTTGTAAATTCCATCAGCTAAAACAAAAATGCCTAAGACTGCATTCACACCTAGGCATTTTGTCGCCCGACGCTGTAGCAGCCTGAGATACGGTGGAGGGGCGAATTAACATTGTCGGCTATGGAGATGGTTCACATCTCTACGCCTGAAGCTTGAAACAAGTCCCGGACCCTTTTTTTCAGGCGTATCAGGCGTTCGGCAATAGCCGACAATGTTAAAATCCCCCCCCAGTGAAAAACAAGGAGCGACTTGTACAATACGCCAATGTCATGTCGCTGCAATACGCCGGCTGCCACCTACGCTCAGGTGTAAATGCAGCCTAAGGCTCGTTCACACCTGAGCGATTTTTCAGCTTGAAGATTGTAGCTCCAAAATGCTCAACGAGCCAAATCCCATTAATTTCAATGGCCCCTGTTCACATCTGAGCGTTCTGTCGCCTGAAGTAAAACACCTGTCACTCAAAGTACATGAGCTTGTTTTTGTCAGATTACAGGTGTTTTTGGCCCCATAGACTACAATAGAAACGCCTGAATTGAGTGTTTTACAAGCGTTTTCTGCTCAAATAGCAGCTTTCTACCACTAATTTCCTCTCCCTCTCCTCCCCTATTGCTTTCTATTGGCTAAACAAAAACGCTTGTAATACACTTCTAAAACACTTTAACCACTTGCTTACTGGGCACATATACCCCCCTCCTGCCCAGGTGAAATTTCAGCTTCCGGCACTGCGTCACTTTAACTGACAATTGCGCGGTCGTGCGACGTGGCTCCCAAATAAAATTGACGTCCCTTTTTTTTTTCCCCACAAGTAGAGCTTTCTTTTGGTGGTATTTGATCGCCTGTGCTGTTTTTTATTTTTTGCGCTTATAAACAAAAATGAGCGACAGTTTTGAAAAAAAATACTATATTTTTTACTTGTTCTAATAAATAGCCCAATTAAAAAAAAAAAAACAAATTTTTTTCTCAGTTTAGGCCGATACGTATTCTTCTACATATTTTTGGTAAAAAAAAAAATCGTAATAAGCGACTGGTTTGCGCAAAAGTTATAGCGCCTACAAAATAGGGGACAGAATTATTATTATTTTACTAGAAATGGCAGCGATCTGCGATTTTTATTTATTTTTTATTGGGACTGTGACGTTATGGCGGACACTTTTGACACATTTTTGGCGCCATTCACATTCATACTGCAATCAGTGCTATAAATATGCACTAATTACTGTATAAATGTGACTGGCATTGAAGGGGTTAACACTAGGTGGTGAGGAAGGGGTTAAATGTGTATCCTAGGTGTGTTCTAACTGTGGGGGGAGGGGGGTGACTGGGGAGGTGACCGATCTGTGTCCCTATGTGCAAGGAACACAGATCGGTCTCCTCCTCTCCAGAGACAGGACGCTGTCTCTGTGTAAAACGGCAATGAGAGATGATCTCATATGTTTACATATGAGATCATCTCTCATTGGCCCCGCAGATCGCATAGCAAATGGCCACTATGATTGTCCGTTCGCCACGATCTGTGATTGGCTGTGGAGCGCGCACGGGGAACGCCTTAAGTGGCGGCCGTCAAAAGACGGCGGGTTGGCTTTTCAGGTCCGCGCTGTAGCCGTCATTCGGCTATAGTGCGGGCCTCAAGTGGTTAAAAATGCTTGTAAATAGCTGCAAAACCGCTTAAAATTTCCAGTAAATCGCTACGCTCAGGTGTGAATGGAGCTTAAAACGTGAATACATGTCTAAACTGCTTGTAATACGCTTCTAATATACGCTCGCAAAAATGCCTCAAATAGATTGACAATCAGCCCAGGTTTACACTGGGCTGTGGGAATGAAGCCGTGCGAGTTCAGCTGAACTCTCACGATTTCACTCCCGCCTGTCGGTCCCAATTTCGGCTGCGATTTCAGAGAGATCTGTTCAGGTTTCTGCACAGATGTCAATTTAAATCGTGGGCCGAAATCGCAAAAAGTAGTACAGAAACTACCCTTTGAAATCAATGCAGCGTTGCACCAATTAGGATGGGGCAATTGCAAATGCCAATTTGAAATGCGATTTGACATGTCAAATCGCACCAGTGTAAACCAGGGCTCACTCTGCTTAGGTGTGAATGCAGCATAATGCTGATTACTTTTTTATCCCTCTGACACATTGCAATGGTGTGTGATATCTATATATACTGTGTGTTTGTGTGTGTGTGTGTGTGTGTGTGTGTGTGTGTATATATATGATATTAATACCTTAGATTAAGAGCATAATTTGTTCCAGGAGCATGCTTGTAATCCGAAGCACTCGTATATCAAAGCGAGTTTGCCCATAAGAAATAATGGAAACTCAGATGATTTGTTCCACAACCTCTGCTGGTGTATGCAGTACTGTATGTGGCCAGAGGCCCACGTGGGGGCGCTGGTGGCTCCCAGCGCTTCCTGGAGAACTCGGAGACACTCTGGACCTGACACTTTTGGGTGCTCTGACGCACGTTGCGCCCGCCCCACCCATCTGGAGTGTCTGAGTTCTCCAGGAAGCACCAGCTCCCCCGGACCTCTGGATACATACAGTAATATATACACCAGCGATTAATCTACATGGATGAGCACCAGACTCCTTAACCACTTCCTTACTGGGCACTTAAACCCCCTTCCTGCCCAGACCAATTTTCAGCTTTCAGCGCTGACACAATTTGAATGACAATTGCGCGGTCATACAACACTGTATCCAAATTATATTTTTATAATTTTTTTCCCATAAATAGAGCTTTCTTTTGGTGGTATTTGATCACCTCTGCGTTTTTTTTTTTTTGCGCTATAAACAAAAGACAAAAAATTTTGAAAACACAATATTTTTTTACTTTTTGCTATAATAATATCCCAATTTTTTATTTTTTTTCCTCAGTTTAGGCCGATACGTATTCTTCTACATATTTATGGACAAAAATCGCAATAAGCGTATATTTATTGGTTTGCACAAAAATGATAGGGCTTACAAAATAGGGGATAGAATTATGACATTATTATTATTATTATTATATATTTTTTTACTAGTAATGGTGGCGATCTGCAATTTTTGTCAGGCCTGCGATATTGCGATGGACATATCGGACACTTTTGACACTGTTTTGGGACCATTGACATTTATACAGCGAACAGTGCTATAAATATGCACTGATTACTGTAGAAATGTGACTGGCAGGCAAGGGGTTAACACTAGGGCTCGATCAAGGGGTTACATGTGTTGCATGTGTTCCCTGGGAGTGATTCTTACAGTGAAGGGGGGGGGGTGACCGATCTGTGTCCCTATGTACAAGGGACACAGCATCAGTCTCCCCTCTCCCTGACAGGACGTGGAGCTCTGTGTCGTCCTGCCTCTGTAACTGCCGATCGCGAGCACCAAGGCGGGTACAGCTATGTAAACGGGACAACGTCCACCCGGCAGTTGAGAGCCATTAAAACTGTGATCCTTGTACTGCTCGTATATTAAGTCAGCACTCGCAAACCGAAGTATTACTGTGTGTTTGTGTGTGAAATATTTATATATTCTGCTTTGTTTTGAATTTTGGCACAGTTGTATGTAGATTCAGCCACACAGGGGTCAGCAAATGGAAGACTAAAAGTCCCATCTTCCACCATAGTAGCTCATTTCTTAGACCCCTTTCACATTGAGGTGCTTTTTAGGTGCTAAAAATGGTGCCTGAAAAGCGCCCTGAAACAGCCGATCCATTCACTCCAGTGTGAAAGCCTGAGGGATTTCACACTGGAGCGGTGCTCTGGCAGGGCGTCAGAAAAAGTCCTGCCAGCAGCTTCTTTGCTGAGCATTAGGAGCGGTGGATACACCGCTTCTAAGGCGCCCCTGCCCATTGAAATCAATGGGCAGTGCCATTGGCAAAGCCCTTTTTAACCCTTTTTCGTCCGCTAGCTGGGGTTAAAAGCCCCTGGTAGCGGCCTAAAAGCGCCATATATACACAACGGTAAATCGATTTTAAAAATACCAGTGTTTTACTGCCGACGCCCAGCACTCTAAAATCTCACCACACATCATACTTTTGGTCCATAGTTCTTCCTCCAGTCTCATAATGTGAAGTTCTTACCTCTGATATTGGGGGATGAGTCTGTAGGAGATTGTGCTATGCACTAATTGTGGGTGCAATACTATGCAGGCTCCAATGTAAACATTTTAATAAATGACCTTTATTATTATTGTGGGCATATTTATTACATTTTTGCAAAGGTAAACTAGGCATTTCAAGTGGATCTGACCTGAGAAAAGTAAAGATTTCCTTTTTTTAAGGGAACATCTAGAAATGTTCACAATAAAATGCAGTGCGGGAAACCTGGGTTCCGTGCTGGTTTCCTGCACCGCATTCAAACTGCACAGCCCTTGCAATCTGCAGTGGGTGTCAGTGCAAAGTTAATGACAACTAGGGTTCACTTGGACAGTTTGGGTTTGGAATCGTGCATTCGGGTTTCAGACTGAAGCCAGGACACATTATTTAGACTGGACTACGACTTCCCAGCAGGGTTGCTGACTGCAGTTAGTTGTCTAAGCTGAGAGTGCCTGTTGCACTCTTTCACACAGCCCAAAGCCAGCACTAACAATCCTCTCCCGCCCCCAAACACCCCTACCCCCCGTGTCTGCCCACACTCCAATCCCTGGTGCTGTGCCTCAGAAAAGAAAAGTTAGCGCAGGAGATCTGAAGTCCAGCAGCCTCAGATACATCTGGATGAGAGGTGCTGACTGCAAAGGGTGAGTGAGCTCACTATCTATTCCTGTCTGTAACTGAAGTCTCCCCCATCTCTGTCTTGCCTCAAAGTACACGAAGGCAAATCCGGGTTCTCGGAGCACCCCTTACATCAGATCCCCTTTTACACCAGAGGCCACAATGTTTCCCCTTACATCAGAGTCTTCTCCATACATCAGAGGGGGAGTCCCAGTCATCACCGCCATCTGGTTCTCTTCTGCCGGGGGCCCCCTGCTCTATTTTTTTTTTTTAGCTCTTTTACGAGCGGGGGCCCCAGTCTTCTGTCACCTTCTTCTCTTCTTCGATGTTGACACGTTGATTCCTCCCACTGTAATGTCGTGTGCGTGGCTTGCACCGATTTTATATAGGCCTCTTATGACGTCAGTCCCATCATGCTTCGGGTCGTGACGACGTAAGGGGGCGGGGTCACCAGGTGATATCCGCCCCCTTACGAGCATGAAGAAACTGTGACGACATAAGATGCCTATATAAATCGGTGCGAGCCGCGCACACGGCATTACAGCGGGAGGAAGCGACGTGTCAACATAGAAGAAGGCGACAGAAGCCCGGGGGCCCCCGCTCGTAAAAGAGCTAAAGAAGAGAGCAGGGGCCCCCGGCGGAAGAGAACCAGACGACGGTGAAGACCGGGACATCCCTCCATATGCTCTTGGAGGGGGAACCCATACCGTTTTTTTATTTGAAATTTGGCGTGGAGTTCCCCCTCAAGATTCATACCAAATGCAGCTGACACAATGCACTGCGGTTACCTGCGGTTATGTGCCGACAGCTGCGAAGTCCCCCAGCTAGACATTTTCAGTTCTGTTTTTTCTATCCGCACAAAACTGCGGGTAACAAAACCGCAGGTAACCGTAGTGTGTGAAGGGTGTCATAGGAAATCATTGTGTGCTTCTAGCTGCGGTAAAATCCGCAGCTGAAAGCACCATTCTATCTGTCAGTGTGAAAGGGGCCTAAAGGATTGTAAGAGAGGAGGTGTGCAATCTAATATTTGTAATAAATGCAGAAATCCACATTACCAAGTCATGGGCCATACAAATATTTATTTAATATTTATTCAGTTAACACGACTGAGGGATTGCCCATCTGATGTCATTCCAGTTTTACTTTTGAGCAAACAATACCATTTTGTGATTTTCCACCAGATCTAGTAGAACATCGGTTGACACTTCTAAAATCTGATGTCTTTAGTGTTTTGTGCTTTGTTCCCCAATCATCTTGCAGGACAGCTTACTTGGAGAGAACCAAAAAGAGATTAAATGCACCCCCCCATCTTTCCTCTTCAGTTGTTTTGTGTTTCCGAACCATCCAGCAGTACCTTGCAATGCATCACGTTTGTTGTTTTTTCCTTTTGGTTTTCCTTTTTGGTTCTGGTGATTGTGGTTAGCAGACCCCTCTGGTGGCTTAAAGTGGATGTACACCCTCCATACACTCAGTGAAGTGAACAGCCTCAGATGATGCACAGAGATTAACCAAATCTCCCTACATTGGTTTTACATGTATATCTGCTTTCTTCACATTTTTATATGCTGTTTAGAAATTTCAGATTGTGTTAGGAAATCTCCTCTTCCTGTTTTAAAACGGAGCATGTCTGGGATTACAACGAAGATAGCTAAAATTGCTGATTGGAGACTCTCAGATGTGTTTTGTAATAGGGCCAGCTCTCTGCTAATTTATTTTTGCAACCTCCCCTGACAGTAATTTTAGGTTGCTTTTACCTGATGTGTCCGAGAATTTGTCAGGAGTTACCAGGCTGATAACTAAGGAATGGGTCAGGTATATGTGCCCACATCAAATTTCATGAATTGGGTTTACATCTACTTTAAGACGGGGTGTGCCTGTGTTCCAGGAGCTGTTGTGCCAGGGGATAGACCCTTTTTAGTCTTGCAGGCCAGGTGTACCAATATGGCACAGGTAGGACTGAGCACTTGTGGGTGCAGTCTGTCACATTTTTTTTTAATTATAATCTGTGAAAGACTGATTTGTTCCGGCGGTGGACCCAGAAGTTTTCTGATACAGCAAGGTGGATGTAGGAGAATGGCATGGGTGCTGTATTTATGTAATGTAAGCTTATTGAATTAATACTGATATTGGATGTACCGTATTTATCGGGGTGATGCGCACTCCGGCGTATAGTGCGCACCACTAATGTGGACCCCAAATTCCTGTATAAAAACATTTTAGTACTTTACAGTTTTGGTGTCTTGCGCGGCGTCCATCGGCGGCCTTGTCCGGTCCGGCGTCCGTCTTCGGCTTCAGTGGTGTCCTCCCGGCTTCTCCAGCGATGTTTTGAGTCGAATCCCCGCTTCTCACGTTCAGTTTGAACGCCTCTGCCGACATATACCGAGTGCAGTACACTGAGGTACATTCGGACAACTTTTGATTAGGTCTTTCTTTAATTTTTTTGGGAGGGGCACAAAAATGCACAGTTGGGCCAACCTCCCACTTGCTTTGGTTTATGCCCACAGCAAAATTGACATGACTTGGCAAACGCCAGGCAGGAACCTGCCGAATGCTACACATTCAAAGAAAAAGTTTAAGAATCCACATGTGTTTACTCAATTCTTGGATAAACTCAATAGACCCTTTATACTTGGCATAGTCGGCAGGATAACGGATCTATCATCCTCAGTGATGAGAGGGACGAGGGCGACCGCTGTGGTGCCTTATGTCGTGGCACCGAAATGAATCCCAAAACATAATGCCACAAATATATTCTCATGAAAGACTGGGCATGGCATCTGGAGAGCTCTGCATGTATGTTCCAGATCCTTTCAGCATATTTTCCAGATTTAGCAATAATTCCCTGGGTGGTGCCTGTCGTGCAGGGCTGGTCTTGTCTGAGAAGGTGAGAGACCCTGTAGCAGCCATAGTGGCTTATTTGGAAGTTCTGTTTCATGCCATTCCCTTCCTGGTGGAGCTCTGCAATCAATTCTTTACTCAGAATCTGCAACATTTGGCCATACAGGACCTATGGAACCCGCCTGTAAGATAAAGATGGGTGTGGCTGCACTACTATACTTGATCATAATCAGGCGATCTTTGAGCATTTTATTTCTGAGGTTCAGTCCGTACAGCTGAAAAATGCCTTGAAGGACTGACAATGAGGTGAAGCTTGCCACCGGCCTACAGGAGGCTATAGAATTGGATCGGGAGGATGAAGCGACTTGGTACGAGCTGCTCAAAGGACTGTGAAATCTGTGACAATGGGCTAGGAGACAGCTCCCTCTCACCTGTCCGCTGTTTGAAGAGGCTATCAAAGAACTGAGAGTCAAATACCACCATTAAGCAGGAGGTGACTGTTAAACAGGAAGCCACCCAGTCATTGCATGGGAATAGTCCTTACCGTAGAAGGCATGGATCAAAGCTGTTGGCTTTGTAGCCAACCTGGTCATTTCGCTCAGAATTGCAGGCAAGAGAGAGAGCCTCAAAATGTTTACCCCTCCAAACAAAAAAATCACGGGGAAGGGGGACAAGATGCAGGAAGCACTTCTTCCCATTTCCAACTTGGAGATAAGGTGGCTGTCACTTGTCTGGTAACAGCAGTCCTGATAGGCCAATGTGCTGTGTGTTAGATACTGGATCTGCGGTTACTGTTATAGACTGACGTTTATGAACTACATAATGAACAGCATCATACCTTGGACTCTCCTCGGATAGTGTTGGAGGATGCAGGTAAGTTACCCATTCCTGTGTTAGGGGTCGCCTGGTTGAGAACGCAATGGTTTGATCAAATCTGAGTGGTAGTAACCTGTGGTTCTCCCTTTCCAGATTCCCCTGTTTTAGGCATGAATGTGCTTCAGGAACAGAATATACAGTTCAGCTTTTGCAGGACATCTCTTGGAAATAGAAACCTTATTCCAGTTGTAGATTGGAATGGAATTTGAATCCAAATGCTGAAATCTTTCTGGGAATGCAATCGGGAAGCTCCGTGACCAGCACAGGCCCCGGGCCTACTCCTTTTTCAGATGATGCTCATATATGCAATGTAGTCTGGAAAGAGAAAATAATGGAGTGTCAACATGTGCAACAAGATCCAATGTAATGGCCATGTCAATTTAAACAGTGCAAAGCAGTTGCAGCACTGCGTAAGAAACTGTTTTTGAGTCCCTTCATCATAATCTTTGTGCAGAATATGTTTCCAGCGCAACAACAGCAATTTCCATGCACGGCACTGGGAAACGGGCAGGAGCTTCTCCATGTCTGACTACAACCATTTTAACTGTGGGCAGCTGAAGCTGCTGCCTGTTTTTACTTGCTGGATTTAAACAGACACAGAGGCACACCTCCATCTCTGCAGATCTCATTGGCCCTATTATGACACCCCCCTTTCCTCCCTGGCAAACTCTTACGAGAATTAGAGAGCTGTGCATGATCTCATAAGCCTAGGTTTTTTACCAGACCAGAAACAGGAAGTGGGCGGTATAAGGCATTTACTGGCAGAAAAAAAAATGTTTTACTATCAAGTTAAAACAACAAGGGCAGAAGATATAATAGATGGAAAGATAAAAAAAAAAAATACTGAAGTTTCGCTTTAACCAACAGTTGGATTATACAAATTAAGGTATAAAGGCTCCATGCACACTGAAGCTGATAAACTGCAGTTGGGCATTTTTAAGCGTTAATGAGCTTTGGAGTTTATTGGCTTTTTTTTTTCTGAACGGCCAAAATTTGCGTTCTAAGTGCAGTTTTTCGGCGGGGAAAAAACTCAAAAATTTTCTTTTATCCATTAAAAAAAAAAAGCTAAAAAACACTACACTGAAAAACGCTAATAAACGATATTCGTTCAAAGGCAAAGCTACTGCCCTTTTTTTTTTTTTTTTTAGCTTGGAGCCTAAGTAGAGCTGGATACAATGACGTACATATGCTAGAAACAAATATTAAATATCTGCATCAACTTCAAAGACAGCTAAACAGGTTCAGAGCATACATTGTGACAGATTCCAAGGCTTGCAGAATATTCTAAACTGGGAGGGCATACTGGTAAGTATCTCCAACATTCCCAGCCTATATAAAAAGCCCTAATGTAATAATGCAGCCCTGTAGGATAAAGAATGAGGAATACCTGGAATCGGAAGGAATCCCCCGGCGGCCAATATGAGTCTATAATAGAACAAAATCTACCATATATGGTCAGGTAGTGGTACCGTAAAAACCCCCCACAAAGGAGGGGTTTCTGAGCTAAATGTGTACACGCAGAAGGGGGACAGCAACAGAAAGGGGAAAAGAATAATGACAATACACACGTTCGTTTTTTGTGATGAAATAAAATTACATTTTTAAAAACTTCATTTAAAATGATAGTGTGTGGGCTTCACATCGTTTTTTGTGTTCTGAAAAAGACAAAAAAAAAAAATTCAAACATGCTTCAATTTTTTATGTCGTTTTTGAAAATGTTGTTTTTTGTGTTGTAAAAAATGATCATGTGAGGGCTAAAACGACGTTTTAAACCCGTGCATGCTCAGAAGCAAGTTGTGAGACGGGAACGCTCTTTCTGGTAAAACTACCATTCATAATGGAGTAAGCACATTCATCACGTTGTAACGAACAAAAAAGTGCGAATCGTGTTTTACTAACAAGGAATCGGCTAAAAGCAGCCCAACTTCCACTTTAGAGTGCCGTCGTACGTGTTGTACGTCACCGCGTTTTGTTCATTATTTTTCAAAAACTGTGGTGTGTGGGCAACATCGTTTTTAATGATGAAGTTGGAAAAACTTCGTTTTTTGTACATGCTGAAAAATAACTTTTTTTTTTCTTCATGCCGAAAAGTGATCGTGTGTACACGGCATAAGAAAGAATGGATGGAAACGGAGAAAAGGAAGCACGTACAAAGCAAAAAAGACAGACTTGGATCCAAAAGAACCAGAAAGGCAGATTCTCTCACCCAGAGCCTTGTATAGTTCTAGAAAAATCAGTCGGGCTGTGAGATCTCCTGCAGATGGGCCCTGCCTACACATTGTTATTGAACACGTGCATGTTTCTAGATAAAAATAGTGTCTGCTCCCATCTCAGTGCCATAGTGCAGTGTGTTTCCATTAATACGATCTTCCAATTTTTTTCAACATTTTAGTGTGTTGGGAGCCCCATAAGTCATCAAAAAAGGCATCTAATGCATGTAAGGTAAGTTTCGATGTGTTGGCAACCGGTATAAACAAGCCTTAGTCAATGGCGGTTAATGCTATCCACTTTAAAGTGGCAAAACGGATTGAAAACTCATATCAATGCGCATCAAAATGCATATGAACACACAAAGGAAGTGCATGTTGACTCATGATAATGTACCTGTCAAACCCTGCAAAAAAACAACAACTTGCCTCTACGCACATGCATAAACATAATGAATTTGAAAGCTGGTTTGGGCTGAATTGTGACTGCAGCCAATCAGACTGCATTCCTCCATCTATGGATTTCTCTTGTTCAACATGTGTTTGGACAGCTTTGAGTCAGCCATAGACACATTAAAATTCAGGTGATTTCAGCAGGAACTGGCTGAATTTCCATCCATATAAGTTGCACTGAAGTCTATCTATGTGATTAATGTGGCTGGTTATAGCCGCCAGTAGTAATCCTTTGTATTCTGACAGGGGGGGGGGGAAACCACCTGCTGTCAGAATACAATTGAAGAAAAAGAGACCGCCGCTCCAGGCAAATGCAATAAGCAATCACTGTCCTCCTCAAAGACCGTGGGTGCTGGCAATGCACAAGGCAAAAAATCAATGAAAAGAATTCATGGACAGGCGCACACCAAAATAAACCTAAAAAGGTAGCCTTTATTGGTGTAAAAAGGATAAAAAGCACTACAAAACACAGCACAGCAAGCAGTGGGGTAAAATACTGACGCGTTTCACACAAACAATCAGTGCTTAGTCAGAATACAATAGCGCAACAGTTCCTTCATCAACACTGGGGACATTTTTCTTTCTTTCAACCCATGGTAAAGGAAACACAATTGCTTAATGTATGGCCAGCCTAAGGGAGATTGCCTATTGAGATTGCCTGTTTGCCTCTCTGAGTTAAACCCTTCTACGGAACTCTGTGGATGGCTTGTGCAAGTCAATGAGAGGACAGGAAACCTCTAAGAGCAAAGATTTCCCTTTCTTATCTTCCATTCTCATTACTTTATTCTGAGTGTGAGTTCGTAGAGTGGAAACATCCCCAATATTTTCTACATGAAACATTTTAGCGGCTAAAGATGGTGTTGATTAGATACAATTCCTGTAAAGCGCTACAACCCAAAATGTACCACGTGGGGTGAATTGTGGTAATGCACATGTTGCCACAATGCATCGGATTGCAGAAGTGTGTATTGGCCCTTAACGTAGATGTAAATCCAACCTGAATTACACCAGTTTGTTTAAAGTACCATCATAAATATCAGAATATATATATATATATATATATATATATATATATATATATATATATATATATATATATATATATATATATATATATATAGTTATATACCATGCTCATTGCACATGTGTGGTACATGCCTCTTTGGGATGTTTAATTTTTAATAGGCCAGGCAACAAATACACATTACCTGCAACACACTGCAGTTCATACACCATTAAACACCTAAACCAAATAAAGAGTCGGATGTGTCCTTCTTTTTTTTTTTTTTTTTTTTACTTTTTGTGCATGTTAAGGTTCCATATGTGATGAACACATGCAGTGCCACATGTACGCAATGCAAGCACCAACGTACTTGCATATGTAAGTCAGGCTTTTAAGCTCCGGTTCTGATTCCAGGAGTCCCAGGCTGCTTTAAAAAACTGACACGTGGTGTCACTCTCCTACTCTGACAGGCATCGGCACCCTTCTTGTCTCCATGTCAAGACAAGAATTTTTAGGTACACGTTCCTACTGCATGAGCTTCAATATTGGGTCTTCCTTAGATCTGTTTATCAATCTTTCACCCTAGTATAATCTTTTGATACATTATCAGTGGGTCCAGATGGATTGTTATTCTGTACTTGCCTCTATTATACCCTACCTTGTTATATTTGTAGTACATATTTCTGTGCACTGTTTAGTACACTTAGTCATACTTGTACTGACGCTGTACTGCACTGGCAACGGTATGTGTAAAAAAAAAATAAAAAATAAACTTTATTTATTTTTTATTTCCTTTAAAAAATTAAAAAAAAAAAATACTACTTCAAAAAAACTTGCCATGCACCTTATTAAATGTCTGACTGACTACCTTCCAAAAAAGGGGTTATTTGGGGGCTTTTTTTACTTTCCTGACATTTTGGGCCCTCAAAAAAATGAGTCGGTACACCCAGGATTGATTTAATTTTAAAAAGTATATCCTAGAGTTTGTAGATGCAATAACTTTCACACAAACCAAATTTTTTTTAATCGGACGTGTAGCAGAATACATTTTTGGCCTAAATTTATAAAGACATTAGATTTTTATTGGATATGGTTTATAACCTAAAGTAAAAAAATGTTTTATCTTTAAATTTGCATTTTATATAAAAAATAAAAGTCAGTGGTGATTGAATACCACCAAAAGAAAAGCTGTTTGTGTGAAAATTTGGTATTTGATCACCTCCTGCGTTTTTTTTATATTTTTTTGCACTATAAACAAAAATTATGCAACAACATGGCTGACACATCGAACACTTTTGACACTATTTTGGGACCATTGTCATTTTTGCAGCGATCGGTGCTATAAAAATGCACTGATTACTGTAAAAATGACACTGGCAGTGAAGGGGTTAATCTGTAGGGGTGCACTGAAGGGGTTAAGTGTGACCTAGGGAGTGCTTGTTAGGGGGCGTGGCTTGCCGTGACATGTCACTTGGCAGAACGGGGCGATGTTGTGTTTACACTAACATCTCCTCGTTCTTCAGCTCCGTGACACTATTGGTCCCTGCGGGCCTGGTCACGGAGCTCGCAGCATGGTCGAGAGCGCAACCACATGGCAGCAATTTTAAAGGGGACGTATATATATATACACGTCCATTTGCGCAGCCGTGCCATTCTGCCAACGTATACGTTTTGTGCGGCGGTTGGCAAGCGGTTAAAGTAGCACAGTGCTGAATAGCAAAAAATGGTCTGGTTATGAGGGGGGAAAAACCTACCGGTGGTCAAGGGGGTAATGCCTGCCAATACTAAATCTTGGATCCAGTTCTCACTATTAAATCCACCAATGTACCCTTTAGCATCTGACATTAGGTATGTTGAATGGCTGTCTTTCCTCGCGGTGTAATGAGACTACCCCAGCCATTAATTCAGTCGTGTCCCTTTTTGTTTTTTCTTGCAGTGCAAAAATGGGCATGCAATTGCAATTTAGAGTAGAGGTAGACGGATATATCGGCCGATATTTGGACATTTTTGATAAATTGGCATCGGCCGATTTTATTATCAAAATTAGGCTGATATTTTACACTGACCACCGTTCCTTCTCCCTTCTCCACACTTGAGCGCCACGTAGAGTATGAAACTGAGAAGTAACAGAGAGGAGAGAGAGGGGAGCTGTCAGCTCAATGTCGGGGTGGGCGGGACCTGACCGCTATACCACAACAGCCAATGGGATGGTATCTGGGCGGGCCGCTACGTGTATGTGGCTCCGCCCCTTTCTAAAGCAGCCCAATCATTGGCTGGTGTAATTTAGCTGCTGGGTCCCGCCCACCCCCGACATCGAACTGACAGCTCCCCTCTCTCTCCTCACACAGTAAGTTACACCTGGCTTAGTGTGAAACCTGCCAGTGCCCATCAGTACCACCCGCCAGTGCCAACCAATGCCAGCCAGTGTCACCCACCACTGCAAGCGTCACCCGCCAGTGCCACCTGCCCCAAACTAGTGCCATCGGTCAGTTCCAAACCAGTGCCACTTGCCAGTTCCAATAGTGCCATCTATCAGTTCCAAACCAGTGCCATCTGTACTGAGGACATCGAGTGTGTGCTAGAGTGACAAGAGTAAGCAGGAAGTAGTGGAGTTGGTGAGGTGTGTGTGTGTGTGTGTGTGTGTATTTTTTCGGCCACAAAAATCTGCATCATATATTGGCCGCCCCAATTTCTAAATATTGGCATCGGCCAGAGAAAAACCCATATTGCTCTACCTCCTAATCTACAGTATGGCTAGCATAGCCCTACATGGCAATCTTGAGAGACTACTAGATTATGTAGTAAATAGCAGTGCTTGTAGCATACTGCAACAAAGTGCTGTGCTGAAGTGGCTTTTGGTAAGGTTTGGGCTACTCTGCATTCCTCGATACCTCGTCGGAAGGTGCTTGATCTCAACCCCTACAGTGCAAAAGCTGGGGTTTAGGTGAGTGTATTTTCTAACCTTTGCCCTTCCAACAATTTGTATTTATTTTTCTTAATTTTTAGAGTATCAATTTCCCATTCCATTACCCCGATTCCTAAAATTGACTTTTCTTGTTCATGTAGGGCCTGCTTAAAAGGGTCACTAAAGGAATTTTTTTTTTTTTTAGCTAAATAGCTTCCTTTACCTTATTGCAGTCCTGGTTTCATGTCCTCATTGTTCGTTTTTGCTGTAATCCTTCTCTGTTCTGGACACTTCCTGGTTGTCTGTTTCCCGATGAAAAAAGTCATGGGAGGTTCTCTCTGTGATCTCTAACCAAGGATGTGCGATTACTGTGTGTCTAAAACCCCTCAGTTTCATTTTAAAAACAAACCCTGCCCTGTATTGGCTCTGTGTCTCTGTACTTCACAGAAGCATGAAACTAGATGAAAAACGAAACTGAAACTGCAGACACATTATATGATTGATTGTTATCTATTTTTAATCATTTTTTAAAAGGAATCAGTTAACTATTATGTCTCCTATACCCTGTAAATAGTCATTTCAGCAAAAAAAAAAATCCTTTACAACTCCTTTAAGGCCCATATTACTAGAAGTTAATCTCTTAGGGTCCATCGCTATCAAACCATGCACCTCAAAGAAACATTTGGCCATGTTTAAAGTTCACCACAACATACCTCTTTCATCCTACCCACAATCTCAGCCTTCTGGGGTTATGAAAGTTCCCAGGTATGCCTATAGCTCTGGGGCAGTTGCAGGAAGCCAACATGTACTATGTTTTAAAATGTAGTACTTTTTGTTCTCGTGTTCACGTGTATGGAAGTTTATAGAGACAACAATAAATGCAGGCAAGCACTTTCTTGGTGGCTTGTTTGTGCTGATTTCCTACTCCAACTTTACCCCACCTCCTTTTTGCAGGTTTTAAAAAGGGCTCCTTAAACAAGAATTGTTTTGCAAATATTTAATGAGGGAACACCTTGTCACAAAAGCAACAGGAACAAAAACCTGAGGCTTTGAGAGTTCTGCAATTTCCTTCATAGATGACTCCATCAGAGTCATGCAGTGACACACCCTTATACTGGGCATACAAAGGACACCATTCCATTCCAATCACAAAAATGTCAAAATGGAAATGTGGGTAGGTTACCCTGACAAATGACACTCATATATATTTTTTGCAATCAAAAGGTGGTTAAAGGGGTGTTCCAGCCAAATTTGGTGTTTATTAAAAGTCAGCAGCTACAAAAAGTGTAGCTGCTGGCTTTCAATAAACACACACTTAACTGCTCCAGCGTTCCAGCGACGCGCCGGCCGGGGCTCTGCTCCGCTCCCCCCCTCCCCGGCCGGCATCCTCATTGCTACTGTGGGCACCTGCCATGACAGCCTTCGGCTTCACGGCGGGCACCCACTGCGCATGCGCGAGCCGCACTGCACATGCGCGGCGCGGCTCGCCGCTGATTCGACAGGCGATCGTCTAGGACCTGTCACGTGTCCTAGACGATCACCTAGGGGAGGGGCTGCAGTAAGGCGATTAAGCTTAATCGCCTTACCGGCCCTCGGCGGAAAGAGGAAGTGGAACAGGAAGTCCCACTCCTCCTGAAGCCCCCACTCCCCCCCCCCCAAAAAAATTACATGCCAAATGTGGCATGTAAGGGGGTGAGGAGTGGAACAAGCGGAAGTTCCAAATTTGGGTGGAACTCCTCTTTAAAGTTGCCCTGTGTATATTGCCAGCATATGTCTGTTCACTTATTATTCTACTTTACAGATATATTATTTTTATAGTTCATTTTTTTTTTTGTGTATATTTTGACAATTGCTCATACAAAATGTCATAAATGGCTAATACATTTTAAAACCTTGGTTGATAAAGGTGGGTGATTTTAAAGGCCAAGTTCACCTGTAGACTGTCGATAGAGCTGTATTTACGATAAGGGCAGGCAGTTTCCGAGTTGCAGGAAGATCAATGAACTACCAGAGCACTCACCAGTACACTACCGATGGTAGTTGTAGTTCGTTCATTCACAGAAATCTGTAAATAAATGATGCAGCCATGCACTGCCTTGTTATTTTTCAATTGTGACAACGGGTGTGGGGAGAAGATACCTTCCTGCTGTCACTGGGGGGGGGGTTCGCGGGGCAATGTGGTGAATGTTCAACATGTTACACCCTAAATACTTGTATAACCATACCTACCAACTTTTTGAGGTGGGAACAAGGGACACCTATTAGCAAAAGTATGTACTGCATTTGCTGGCGTATAAGATTACCTTATACAAAAAAAAAAAATTGCCAAAAGCAGGGGTCGTCTTATACGACGGGTCAGCTGCTCGGATGCCTGCTGGATGTGCGGTAATACTGTATGTAGCTTGGCTACACATACAGTATATACAGCTTACAACATATATACAACGTAACAACATCTGCCAATCCAAACTGGCTACATACAATAGCCTGCTCAGATTGGCTTTGAGAGTCAGCGAGGCGTGGGCTGATGATGTTACAGCCTCTGCCAATCCAAGCAGGCTTTGTATTTATTAATAGAATACATCGCTCGCCGTGATTGGCTCCAGCAAGAATGAAGAAGGAAACGGCTCCAGAAGGAAGAAATATGAAGCGTCGGAACACCGTGAGAAAGAAAAGGATCCCTTTCCAATCTCCGAAGGTGATGCCCCCTAGCAAATGTCTCTCAATCGACAACAACTCCTCCAGTATGCATGCTGCATTCCAGGGGCAGCAGCCACAGGACAAGAACACGCTAAACGGGCCTCTCAAACATTTATCATCTCCCCAGCCACTCTCAGTGCCCTTCCTAGGGTTTGGCTGAGGTCCGATTTTAATTAGGGCCCAGATGACAGCTATGCAGAGTGCACAGAGGACACAGGAGGCTGTATTTGTGTGCTAGCCAGCAGAGAGGGGGCGGGGCCAGGAGCTGGCTGTAGTGAGAGCCAGTGATCGGAGTGGGCACGTCGGTGGAGCTGTATTTCCCAGCCAGTATAGAGGGGGCGGGCCGGGAGCTCCACTGACATTCCCACACCGATCACTGCTCTAACTACAGCCGCTCTGTTTAGAGCATACAGGCTACATGGGGCGAGTCAGCGAGTCAGTGGAGCTCCCGGCCCCGCCCCCTCACTGCTGGCTAGATCGGGAATACAGCCTCCCGTGTCCCCTGTGCTGCTGGCAAAAAAATAAATAATAAAAAAGTTACTGTAGGTGGAGCGGGCCCCTTGGGATGCTTGGGCCCCTTACTTGAGCACTGCCTGTACCCCCCTGTTGGCGGCCCTGTTTTGAATTAAATGAGGGCGACCTTCATGTTAAAACACACAATTTTGCTAATGGTGCTTATAATTCGCCGTGACTCTGCTTATTGTTTTGACAATGATTCTGAGCCAGAAAAGAAGCCTTCCATTTTATACATACATCAATACAACACATCCTCTCGTTTACAACTAACATCTTCTAAATGGACGTCAATTACTATTACTCATACCAAGAGTTTGTTATCTTTAAACTAGTTCACACTTCCATAATAATCTAATATAAGACCACATAATTTCTACCTTTGTTACACTTTCCTTAACCAGGGACCTCCACAAAACCAAAAAAAGGAAAACCACAAGAGAAATGTATTAGGACAGAAGGGGGGGGGGGGGGTGGTGGGAAAGAACAAGAGAGAAAAAAAAAAGATAAATAAATACTATGCCCCTCCATACTGTCCACCCTGAAGACCACCCCCCCCCCCCCCCACGGTCGTTCCCAGATATGCACATCCATATATTATTACTACAAAATGTATGGATTTTGTTTCCTATATGTAACATAGGGAGTCTAGACTTTCCGGTACTTATTCTCTTGCTCTCTCAACATCATATTAAGATTTTCCTGTTGTTGGATATCTGTTATTCTACCGAGCCATTGTGATCTAGTTGGAGATGCAGTGCTTTTCCAAAGGACCGGGATACAGGTTTTTGCTGCCGTAAACGGATGCCTTAGGAGGGAGTTTTTATATTTTTCAGTAGATAACCGAATGTCATGCAACAAAAAAGCTGCTGGATTTTCTCCAAGAGGCAACCTATGTGCTTCTAGAGATATGAGAATTCCCCTAATATAACATTTATGCGCTTCTACATAATGGGGTTGTTTCCTCTGATTCATAAATTATAAAGAAGGATTCTAATTTCTGGGCTATCTGGTTCTCATATTCTGTTTTTTTGAGGAGTGTCTCATTGATCTTTCAGTTTCATTCCTGGGGACCTAAATCTCCCTATTATTCTATGACACAGTTGGTGCATGATCCGGTTAATGTAAATTAACCTATGGAGGCCTCCATTATACAGTCTCTGACAAAAGTCTTGTCGCTTGTGTACAAATTGACCTGAAGTGTCGCTAAAATATATTTCTAATCAAGATTTTGTTACAAGAAATAGGTCATTTTAATCCCAACGGCTTTTGTAATAATGTTTCAGTGCAAAAAAAAACTGACAAAGTATTATAATATTCACAGCTTGGTAAAGCCCATTGAGTACATTTTTGCCAAGACATAAGTGTTGTCGCCTTGTCATATGAGCTTCACCTGTGACTAATAATGGATCAATTAGGTCTCAGGTGTGTATAAAAACACCAGTACACTAGACCTTCTCAACTGCAAAAGATTTGAAGAGACTGGAGATGTTTTGGACAAGGCCAGGTCAGGCCTACCCCACAAGACAACTGCTCGAGAGGACTGTTTGTTGGCTCGAAAATCCAAGGCCAGCCCATTTTCCACTGCAGCAGAGCTCCACGAGACCTGGTAACCAGAAGTCCCTGTGTCAACCAAAACAGTTTGTCGGATTCTGTCTCGAAATGGTCGAATCGGTGCCCATAAGCCAGCATTAAACAAAAGAAATTGAAAAACTGTGTGGCATTTGCCAAGGGCCACAGCCTGCTAAAAGGATGGACTCAGGAAAAGTGATTGAAGGTGCATTTTTAAGATAAATCTTCTGTTGAATTACACCACAGTCACCGCAAATCTTGCAGGAGACCTACTGGAACCCGCAAGGAGCTGAGATTTACCCAGAAAACAGTGAAGTTTGGTGAAAACAAAATCGTGGTCTGGGGTTACATCCAGTATGGGGGTGTGCGAGGAATCTGCAGGGTGGAAGGCAACATCAATAGTCTAAAATACCAAGAAATCTTAGCTTCCTCATATATTCCCAACTATAAAAAAGGCCAAATTTTGCAGCAGGATGGTGCTCAATCACATACTTCCATCTCCACATCAAAGTTCCTTAAGGCGAAGACGATCAAGATGCTCCAGGATTGGCCAGCCAAGTCACCAGACATGAACATCGTTGAGCCATATGTGGTGTAGGATGAAAGAAGCATAGAAGACAAAACCAAAGAATATTGATGAACTCTAGGAGGCATGCAAGACTGTTTTTTTTTTTTTCTATTCCTGATGACTTTATCAATAAATTGTATGAATCCTTGCCAAACCCCATGGATGTTGTCCTTCAAGCTCATGGAAGTCATACAAGATATTAAATTTGGATCTCACAGCACCACTACTTAATTTGCTGACATATTTTTGGATTTTCAGTAAAGTTGTTCTATTTCTGTATAGGCGACAAAACTTTTGTCTTGCCAAAATTTGACCTTTCTGTCTTGATTAAATGATAAATCTTTTTTCAGCGAAACAAATTTATTTCAGTGCATTAAACATCATTTGGGAAGGCTTTATCTTTTCATATGAGCTATTTCTAACACCAATTGATTACTTGAAAGTCAGGTTAATAGCAGGAGTTTCTACAAAATGGAGAAAAGACAAGACTTTTGTCAGGGACTGTACATGACAGTGCATTCTGAGATATAAAGACATAATCAATTCTAGTATATGTCTTATGTTTTGCTGAGAAGGTGTAGTCCCTGTCATGTACATGGAGAGTTCTCCAGCTGTCCCTTAATTTCAAATCATGCAAAGTCTCTTTGCTCTGCGCAGTTTTGCATGAGATAAATGGGAGACGCCCTTTGAGACATCCAAAGTAGGATGTAATACCATATTCAGATCCCCTCCCATCATCAAGATCCCCTCTTTATTTTGGTGTACTAAATTCAGATATGTCTCGAGGGCTGAAACTTGGTCCTCATTCGGTAAATATAGGTTAAAGTGGTAGTAAACTCTGAACTACCACTTTAACCTACAGGTAAACCTATAATAAGGCTTACCTGTAGGTATAAAGAATGGCTCCTAAACCTGTACGGTTTAGGAGATATTCCCCTCGCAATGTGCCACTGACTGCAGCGGCGAATGCACAGCGGGGATCCTCGGGCTAAAGGCCCGGCAGCCGCTGGACCTTGCCGGAGAGAAGTCTCACGCATGCGTGGGAGTGACAACATTGCCGCTCCAGCCAATCACAGCGCTGGATCGGCGATGCCCCGAAGGAAAAAACCCGCCGAGGCAAGATGACATCTCCCTCGGCGTGGACCAGGTAAGTTCCCCTCACCTCGTTCCAAGTTAAGTATTTCATAATGAGCTAGTATGCGGTGCATTATGGTTTGTTATGGCTTTTGCTTTACAGGTATTAAAAAAAAAAAAAAAAAACAGCAGCGGGTTTACTACTGCTTTTAACTAAAGTAACCATTTTGCTCACACAGAAATCCCTTTACAATGAAAAGACATCCTGCATCATCCGTGATTATTTTAGATTATTTCCATGGTATCTGTTTCACAAACATAATTGATACTCCCATTTGCCTTTGAGGTCTGAGAGACACTGTCCTACCCTAATCTTGGAATTCTGTCACTTCTAAAATGCATCTCTTGTAGAAAAATCATTTGGGATTTAAGTCACCCCAGTTCAGCTAGCAATCTAGTGCGTTTCTCGGGGCTATTTAACCCCTTCACATTGTAAGAGGTTAAGGTTATCCCAGTCATCTTGCCGTTTAATTCTAACAGACCACCAATGAGGTGGGTATGAGAGGAAGGGGGAGGAGGAGGCAGACCCCCCCAAAAAAATCTACATCTCAGGGTCTGGCTAGCTTTCCAAGACCTCGAGTAATGTATAAGCTCAGAAAAATCGGGCACTATGCAATTTGCAGATCTGCCTGCTACTC
This sequence comes from Rana kukunoris, assembly GCA_029574335.1. Lineage (NCBI taxonomy): Eukaryota > Metazoa > Chordata > Amphibia > Anura > Ranidae > Rana > Rana kukunoris. Next base: position 495,972,833 of record CM056050.1, on the reverse strand, counting down.
GCTTAATAGGAAAGGTTGGAACGCCTCAGACTTTCCTCCACTTGGAGGAGAGGTGTTAGCAATAGGGAGAGTGAATAAGCAAGGCAGAGAGCTGAGCTACAATATCTTTTCAAGAACACCCTATAATCAACCTAGACATCCCCATATAAAAACAACCAATTTATTGCCTACATATCGTATTTCTTGATGTACACATCCCGGCTCCCTAAGAAGAGACCACACACCCCCTTACCGATTATTTACTCATATCCATCATATTAATTCCAGCATATCCCTAATATATATTAGTACCCTACCACTACACATATCAAACGGTCATATTTCATACTGTAAAGTATTAAGGTAGTCGCATCAATCCAAAAAGAGAAAAAGCTAAGGGGGAAAAAAAAAAGAAATCCCCAATCGGATTCTATTAAATATAGGTATTCTTCCCTTGCTAGGATACTCAAAAGTATTACTTTGCAAAAGAAGGAAAAGGGGGGATTCCCAGTTCTTTTATATAAAAATACTGGATCTGGTTGCCTAGATCCATATACATTCACTCCTCAGTCAGTGGCACGATCACCTCTGAATTACCCCCTTCACCCTATAAAAGTGTGTAAGGTGTACTATATACTTAGTCTCCTTGTTGTGTTTTAAAAAAAAAAAAAAAAAAATTAAAAATGTTAAATAAAATAAAGACCCCTATCCCCATCCCCACTCCGTCCTTACTCCACCTAAAATCATGCCCAAGTACCTTTTTACGTAAACAAAATAAAAAAAGCAATAATCTCTATTGTGTAAAAAACACCCCTGTGTGAGACATCCATCAGTCCTAATATATTTCTGCACTGGTGGATGAAAATATTATAAAGTTATAAAGTTGTGAATTGTAATTATTTGTTGTGTAAATGGGGTATCTTATTGCGCTACAGTGAGTAATGAAGTGTAAAAGTGGCTGTGGTGTAGCCTAATGTGAGCGTGAAAGCTGCTATATCTCAAAGTGTTCACTGAATACACAGATATATAATGTAAGGGGGAAATGATAAGCGCTAACACATAAGTGAGGTGTGGACAAAAAATGGTGGACGTGGGTCTGGGTGCATAAGTGATGGCTATAATTAGGGTTGTCCAGATACCGATACTAGTATTTGCGGGAGTACTTGTACTCACGCAAATGCTCCCGATACCTAAATAGAATACTTTTTTTGTATTTATCAACATGTTCTGTGAAAATTCTTTGAGTTTTTTACTACTGCGTGACAAGAAAATAAAACATTTTTATTCATTTTTACTCATTTTTATTCTTTTATAATGTCTTGAGTTAGAGTTCTTCATATTTCTAAAGAAAATATCCTTAGTCTGTATTGTGGTTTGAAAACTGTCGCATGACATTTAAAAAAATGTATCGGTATTCGGTATCGGCAAGTACATGAAAAAAATTATCGGTACTTGTACTCGGTCCTAAAAAAATGGTATCGGGACAACCCTAGCTATAATGTAACACAATCAAAGTGAGAATAATGAAAAATCACACCCAGTCAACATGTGGAAGTGAAGGGAAAAAAACACCAAAGCAAAGTAAGACTAAGAATCAGGGTCTCCAATAATAATGAGAAACAAATGATGGCTGACTATAAAATTAAATGAAAATGAAAATAAATCAATAATAAATGTAATAAAAAATAAAATATGAATGAATGGACAAAAATGCGTGAGAAACGGTCCAAAAATGGTGTCCAAAAATCTTCCGCTGGTGATGGATAGATGGGTGCCCGAATAGTGAGGGGGTATCCACTAATAGTCTCCCAGAACTCTTACCTGAAGTAGGTGGGGAAAATGCATGTATCTCAAATCAGTGCATCTCCTTGGCTCAGCCTCATCTCCTTCCACACTCCAATGCTCTCCGTCTCCCTTATTGTAGATCAATGCCCTCAGAGTGGAATGGGGAGGAATGCTCGTTGATCAAGGGGAAATAAAACACACAGCAGTGCCCCAATAGTGAAGTACGTATAAAAATGTAATATTTAATGGTAAAAAGAAAAGGTGGACTCTTGCATAAATGCAAAAACAATTTGCATAAAACAATGTGAAGTTCGGCGTGTCAGCACTGTCTTACTTCAACTCTGAGGACCTCCGGTGTTGATGCACGCTCGATCCCCTCAAACGAGCCTGTATATTTTTCTTCCTGGATTCATTTAAATCGATAGTGTTATATTTTCTTAGTTTCTAACTCCTGTGGTGGATTACGGAAATGTATATTCTGCATATTTCCTGATTCGTGTCTACTTCTTTCCCGTTGCCGTTGTTGTTGGGGGGGGCTCGTTCCATTAATTTTGTCAGTTTTGTCCAGTTAAGGACCTCAATGGCCTTTGATCCTAAAAAATGGGAGTTGGACAGGGTCCGTTTTAGATTAAAGCTTCGCCCACCCCCCCCCCCTTTTTTAACAATTACTGCTAACTGATAACCCCATCTGTATGTGGCTCCTTTTGCAGAGCAAGTAGTCCAGCAAGCAAGGGCTTTAGCATACGCCGCCTGTTTTTGTTTTGCGTGTGTCAGGATATATTTGTATTCCCCCCTACCCCCCCCCCCCTCAAAATCCAACGGACCTTCTTGCCATGCTTCTGAGTATGTGTTTTCTTTTACCCTAAAAAAGAAAATGTACCCTGCACAAGACTTCTTGTGAGTTAGACTGGGCTGGATTGTGAGTAGTGGGAACCTTATGCACTCGATCTACATCAATCAGTAGCTTCTCTATCTGTGTCTTCTTTAGTAGGGAGAGCCTGAATGAGCTGTCTGATGTCTGGCTTTATCCCCTGCTCCTGTGTCTGTGTATTACGTGCATTGTACAAGCATACATGTACCTCTCCATTGGTAGCTGCATGGGTATATATAGAGGGCTACACTTCCACTAGTCCAGCCGGTGCAGTTGGTGTCCCGGTCTGAGGAGACAAGCGGCACCTGTAGTGATATTTCTGGAAGCGGTTCTCATGTTGAGACCATGCTGGCACTGGCCTCCACAGGCTGTTTCAAATCCCTTTTTACCGTCAGTGATGTAGGAATGGCTGGGAGTATAGGGCACTTCTGTGCTCATTCCCTGCCTCGACATGAGCTATGTGGGGTTTCAGGATGTTGAAGGTCTGCTGGAGGGTGCGTTACAGTACCGCTAAGCTCTGGTCTACAGCGTTCTCACTCCGCCATGCCTAGGCCACCCCCTGGAAAACGGAAACGGAAAATACATATGAAAGCCCATTCCAGGAGAATGGGCTGAAGTCACGGAGTTCAGAAAGTGCTAAGCAAACTACACAAACTCCCATCAGCAAATGCACTGCTAATGACAGCATATCAGAACAGGATGAAGAAATTATAAATCCATTTGGACCGTCTGAGGTTTTCTGTTCAAATAACTCAATCAAAGAGATGTTTTTTTTGAGCCATAGCAAAGGACAGAAATTGGAAAGACGCATATGGAAGGCAAATGGTTTAAAAAAAATGTCATCTTTCTACATTACCTTTCGTTCTCATACCATATGAATATATAAATATAGCTCTGTTTTTTGCCAGATTTCTTACTATTATTTTAACTAGTTTTTAGTATTTATTTGTATTTTTTAGCGCTGCACTGTTTTTTTTTTTTTTTTTTTGTTCTTATTCAAGGATTGGTTTTGCACTGACCGAACCCATATTTCCATACTTATTTGATCAGGAAACGCCGACCAAAGATCTGGGATTTCAACTGTAGACTCTAGTAGTCCAGTGTCCAACAACAGTCAAGCTTCCCTCATCTGCTGCAGGATCACAGTTCACAAACTCTTGAGAGCTTGACTGATGAAGAGGGAGGCACAGTTAAATTTGTCATTCTTAAACCAGCATCAAACCTGTTCGGTACCAAGCTATCTAATGAAGAGGGAGGCATGTTGGAATGTGAGGATGACTTGCCATCTCCCGAGTCCTCATTCTTTAAACCGCAGCAAACCTGATTGCTTTCAAGCTATTTGTTACCCCTTCTAAATACCTTTCACCTCCTCCACCACCACCACCTAGAAGTTCTAATGAAAACTGGACACACGTATCATCCTACTCCCAGATTTTTCATTGCACTATCAAATATTGTACATTTTTTTTTCTCTCACACACTTGACAGACTTGGATATTGAACAAGTAGGTAGTACGGATGGCGAAAAGGACTGAAAAAAAAGACTACTGTTCTCTTTGTGGATGGCACTTGCACAACACTACATTCTCTGTAAAGGAGCAATCTTTGTGTAAACTTTTAGAATATTGATGACAGGAGTGTGCCCATGGTGTAAATTCGTGTACAATCTACTTCCTCATCTCCACAGTCTGTCGTCCTCAGTAATCCCAGCACACCATCTCTTTGCCTATGTAAAGCTATTACTGCATTCAGTGTGCATTTTACAGGTTAGAGCTTTAAAGCGGAGTTCCACCCAAAAATGGAACTTCCGCTTATTCCACTCCTTACCCCCTTACCCCCTTACATGCCACATTTGGCATGTAATTTTTTTGGGGGGGAGTGGGGGCTTCAGGAGGAGTGGCACTTCCTGTCCCACTTCCTCCTTCCGCCGAGGGGCTGGTTAGGCGATTAAGCTTAATCCCCTACAGCAGCCCCTCCCTGTAGGCGATCGCATGGGACACATGACAGGTCCCATGCGATCGCCTGTCCAATCAGCGGCGGACCGCGCCGCTCGCGCATGCGCAGTGCTGCTCGCGCATGCGCAGTGGGTGCCTGGCCGTGAAGCTGTGCCCACAGTTGCGATGAGGACACCGGCCGGGGAGGAGAGGAGCGGAGCCCCGGCCAGCGCGTCGCTGGAGCAGGTAAGTGATTTGTTTATTAAAAGCTAGCAGCTACACTTTTTGTAGCTGCTGACTTTTAATAAACACAAATATTGTCTGGAACACCCCCTTTAAAGTAGTATCTAGTACAATGGACCTTGTATATAGATTACAATGATTTGCAGACATGTTATTTTCTCATCCGTTCATGGACAGACACAGCAGCAATTGACCGTAGGGTTTATCATCCTTCCTTCCAGGAGAGACTAGGCAGAAAAAAACAGCACTTCAAGTGTTAAATATTAACTAATGTGATGCAAAACCATACACCAATGATAAATAAGTATTAATTTGGAAGGGAGATAAAACTTGTCTTATCCAGTTTTTTTGAAAAACGAAAAAGGATACAACACCCAATTCATAGAAGCCCAGATTCAAAAGGTGTTAGAGATGCCAAGAGACGCATTAATAAAGAGGAGAGGTAGCCACAAAGTGCGGGAACTAAGTAAAAGTGAATCAAAGTACTGTAGTTCACAAAATGAGATCCTTATCGCCTAATGGCTTAAACATTGATTTTGATCTCCATTGTTTTATCTCTGATTCTTCCTTCTATTTATCCCTTTTGTTTTATCTAATTTTACTTATACAAACCATGAGATATCTACTTGTCATTTTTTGGCCATGCATCACCACTTATGGGGGCTGCTATGTATTATACATATCCCTATTGAGCTAGTCATGTGAGAAACCCATTGATGAAATCCATTGGTGGTGCAATTTTAATGTTGGCCACGGGGGGGGGGGGGGGGGGCTGCTATGCAAGTTTGCATATCTTCCCAGTGAATCACTATATGATAATAATTATTATTGTTGTTGTTTTTTTATGAATTTTAAACTTTATTAAATTGGTTCAGTCTTTGTTCTTTTAAGATTCATTACATCTTTAGTAGCCAGCAATGATGTCAGATGTTGTGTCTCCCTCGTTTGTGCTCTCCGCGAGTTTTGGGCGTACCTCTGACTATACATAAATAAGATCAGATGGGTGCCAAATCAGCAGTTACCCATGACTAAGTCGCGTGCCCAGTGACATAACGCTTCTCGGCCTTTACCTGGCAGGGGAGACACCATGATCATGAAGGTGGTTCTCCCAGGGCGAGGCTCGGCCATTGCACTCTGGCTGAGCTGATCGTGGTGTCATCCCTGCCACTGCTCAGCCTTTTGGCTAAGATCAGGTGTGGTATCCATTCTCGTCAGTTGCTAGAGGAGCGCTGAAGCACCTCCTATTTGTGGAGGGTGGATGCAATCCAATAGCGTCATTGCACCTGGAAGGGTGGTTTCAGCAGGGACTATGCCGTGCTGCCCGACAGATACTGGGGGCCGGCCAATGGTTGCGTCTGAGCCACCTGGAAGGGTGCTTCTGGTGAGGATGGGTGGCTGTGCCTGGTCTGGTCTTTTTGCCGGGTTCTAGTCTGGCCTTCTGGCTGGCTGGTGCAAGTGCTGTCCCTGTCGGAGATCTGGTAGGAGGAGCTGGAACTGCCCTGATGGAGAGACGGGGTAGGACCATGCAAATCCTGCTGGGTTGACAGGGAGTCTGGAAGGGTTAGTATTGGTGGAGGCTGCTAGATGAGGGCAGCTTCTCCCCAAGAAAACCTGGAAGGGCTCTCTTTCTGGCAGGGGTGGAGGGCTGCACTGGCCGGTCGGGGGGTTAGATTTGGAACAGAAAAGCCTATGGTGCATGTGCCCCTGGAGTGGCAGTCCAGGGGTGTCTGAGAATCACTGTGAGTGAGGGTCACTTTGATTTAACGACACCATGGTCACTGCACCAGCTACACGCTTTTTTAGCACCTGCCTCCTGGTCATTGTTCATCACAATGACCACTTCTTCACTCTCCTCTTCACTATCCCTTTCCCCCACTTTATTTAATTTATTAGCCTATGTTTGTCACCTTTTTGTCTTTTTTTGTTGTGCACGTTTTGTACACAGTGTGATTAGTAGGGTGCCGGTCCTCGGGCCAGCCCTGAACGTCTTGGGAGTGGGTGGACATGGCCTTTTGGCTTAGTTCACCTGCTCTCATGGGGTCTCCCTTCGGGGGAGTCCCACCTAGTACTTGGAGGGTTCTGTTTCGGCAGTCTCTCCAGGGAAGTTGGGTCCGAGTCGGCTTCGGTTGCTCGGACCACAGTAACTCAGTCCCCGTCTGGAGCCTAACGCCCCGGGGGATCCGGGTTTGGGTCCCTTCTGCACAGAAGGACCACTTGACGTTGCACGTTTTTGTGAACACTCTTTATGTGTGTGCACATTTTTTCTGCACCGGGTGGAGTTTTTGAGTGTGTTTCACACGCCATAGGCTTTTCAAAAAAAAAAAAAAAAACGCTTCTCGGCCTTTTGGCTAAGATCAAGTGTAGTATCTGTTCTTATCAGTTGCCAATAGGTGGTGCTAAACTGACTGTCCCCAGTACTCGGCGAGGGGGAAAGGGATGGCAGTCGGTGGACGCTAAGCCTATTGGCGTAGAGGCGAAAGCCTTCTGATCGGGGCAGAGAGGCATGAGGTCGAAGCTGAAGGGCTGGGCCCCTGGCCTTTGGCCTGGATCCGGTGGTGTCTGCCCCAGTCAGTTGTTCGGCGAGGGAACCTTTGCTAATCCTTTCGGGGAGAGGCGGGTAGTACTTCCCGAATGTAATTAGGTGGGAGAGATGGGGGTTGTGGGTAGTAGTTGGCTGCGGCTGGCTCTCCCCAACCTCTTCTCCTACCTTCCTGGCTGGGAAGGGTGCTGCTGGTCCGGACCGGGGGTCAGGGTCCGTTGAAAAGCCTGTGGAGATAGTGCCCCTGGAGTGGCAGTCCAGGGGTGCCATACATTGCACTGAGTGTTGAGGGGCACTCAACGTGTGGCACCTTAGGTCACTGATCTCCACATACATCTTTTTAGCACCTGCCTCTAGGGCCGAGCCTTTTGGCTAGGACCAGAGGAATTTTTGTTCCTGGCCGGAGGGCCGGCCATTGTATTGCACAATGGCCACTTTCCACTCACCATTCCCACCTTCCTTTTCCCCCACTTTCTTTTTTATTTTACCCCCTGTCTGTCTTGTTTTGTCACTTTTTTTTTGTTGCACTTTTGTGTGGCGAGTAGGGTGCTGGTCCTCGGGCCTGACTCTGAAAGTCTTGGGAGTAGGTGGACATGGCCTTCTGGCTTAGTTCACCTGCTCTCATGGGGTCTCCCTTCGGGGGAGCCTCACCGAGGAGGGTTCTGTTTCGGCAGTCCCTCCGAGGATGTTAGGCCATGTGGTTTCGGCTGCATGGGCCTTAGTGGGGTCCTAGTGGTTTCGGCTGCTTGGACTCCAATACTCTTTTCCCTGCCTGGAGCCTAACGCCCCGGGGGATCAGAGCTGGGTCCTCTCAGGAGGACCAATTGACGATGGCACCCATCGCAGTTTTTTGTGTTTCACTCTTTATGTGTGTGCACATTTTTTCCTGCACCCGGTGAAGTTTTTGGGTTGTGTTTTGCACGCCACAGGCTTTTCAATAGAAAAAAAAAAAAACGCGTGGGGGAGGAGCTACGCACACCAACGACTGACGCTGGATCCGCATGAGGAGGAAAAACATCTGCTTTTTGATGGTCTAACATGCCCAGAGGATTCGTGAGTGCGCCTTCAAATTGAGGCTTATTGTGTGAATCCCATTTTTTCTTTGATTGCGCAATGAGGTATTTTTTCATCTTTGTCTTTCATGTTTAAAATTACTGTGGATGGCTATACACTGTGTCAGTGAAACAGCTACTAGTAACCTGTGAGGCTGAGTCCACCTGTCATCATTCAAGATAATTACATCAGTACTGTGTTTTTTTTCCCCATGCACGGAGGAGTGGTGGAGGATTGCACTAAGAAGTTTTTTTTTCCGTTTGTTGGAACTTCCTACTGATTATTATCATTTATCATTGGTGTATGGTTTTTCATCACATTAGTTAATATCTAGCACATATTATACATATTTTTTTATTTATCACTTTTGGTTTGGTTCACCACACATATGCTGCAGTATTATTTGGTTATTTTTGTGATGTCATATTAGTTACTAATATTATATCATAATATCATCATATTAGCGCTGTAGTACATATATTTTTTGCATTTTGTTTACTTCAAGTGTTAAAACACTTCTCTCAGTACAGCACCTCCCAGGGGGCGGGTCCCCCGGGTACATCCCTCTCTCTGCCTCATGCAGCCCCAGTTTTTTTCTGCCTAGCATTAGGAGAAGACATGGCTCTTCTGGAGCCCATGTGCTCTGGAGATTTTTTACGATTTTTTTTTAAATTTTATTTTATTTTATTTTTCCTGCATTTTTGGATCCTGGGATCTACAATCAACTGCCGACTGGGTGACAGGCTGGATCCTCGATCCTTGTAGTCCCCCCATGCTTGGCCATCGAGCGTGTGCCGGCCTTTAGCTACGCGCTGGGCCATCCACGACATGTCCTGTTGCTCCAGGGGTGGCTGGTGAGCTATACGCTCCAGGGCACACATATGACCGGTCTCTATGGCCGTGTCACAGTGTGCCGGGCCGACAGCCATGCCGTAAGCGGACATTGGATCTGTCTGGAATGCCTCCAGCCAGTGGTCGCAGGATGGGTAAATAGTTTCCCCTTGCCTTGGCATGGTGGTTTTTGGCTGGTGCATTCCTGGGGAGGTCGATTGGGGGTCCGCCCTACTTTCCTCTCTCCCTCCTTCCCTGTTCTGGGTGGTGGTTGTGAGGTGGGGGGTCCGCCTGGGGGGCTCTGGCATATGTGGGGGCTGCCTGCTGGGGGGTGCTGTGTGCGTTTTTTTTATGCCGCCGAGTGTGCGGGGAACGGGGACCTGTGGGGTCTGATATGTTTTGCTGTGTTTTTTCATTTTATTTATTTTTTCACTGTTTTTAAAACGTGGTCGGCCTCCATTTTGCCGGTGACTGCTGCTCTTATGACGATCGGCGGCCATTTTCCTGTAGCCTGCGTGCTGTTTTTTACATGTTGGCGGCCATCTTGGAAGGGGTTTTGGTCTCTAGTGACCAGAATAACGACTCCAATGCTCCCTGCACACTTCCTGAGTGACCGCACAGCACGGGCAGTGTTTTCCTAGCCTCTCAGCAGCACTGCAGCTTGGTTGGGTTGTGAGTCCTCTGGGGGGCTCCCCTGCTCTCTGTTGCGGCCTGGAGGGTGGCCTGTGGGTCTTGCCTTGCAGTACAAGGGTGGCAGTTATAGTGGGTCAGCATGGCGTCCAAACCGGAGGCTTCTCCCCCAGACATGCCGGATTTAACCCTTAGTGCCCCTGTTCCTGCGGCCTCCATGGATGCTATGATGGCAGTCCTTGAGGCATTTGTTGCCATGATTGAAGCGGCGAGTGGCCAGGAGGGGGGGTAAAAAACGCCCGCTCCCTCCGCCTTCTTCTTCTGGGAATGTCTCTGACACAGAATTTGATACTGCGTCCGGCCCTGGTTCCATTATGTCGGAAGATGCAGGCCTTTCCACTCCTGTATACACCACCAGCACTGCCTCCTATTGCAGTGTTCCCCCTCTGTGTGTGATTTTATAAACCTAAATGCTGCAAGTACCAAATTTCAGAGCCGGGATCGCGATCACATGACTGGACAGCTCTCTCCCCCTACTCTCCTGACTGACGTCAGCCGGGGAATCTCGGCCCCTCCCACTAATCTGTCAGAGGAGAAAAGCGCTGATGGTGCAAACAGGTTAGAGTGGCTTAACAACCACTTTAACTGGAAAAATTACATACAAAAATCCTGGGTGGCAAAACTGTGACATACACTGGATTCCTTGGATCTACCTGAAAGTTAATTTAACCATTTCAATCAATACCCAGCCATAGTCAAATGACGTCCTGGGATTTGTGTGGTGATATCTGAATGATGGGGGAAGCTAGAGGCATCATTCAGATATTCTTTAGTGCCGGCGATTCTGTGCACCATAAGAATGATCATAGCTGCTTGATCGTTCTAATAGGTGGCGGGAGGGGACATGCCCTCCCCCCCCCCCCGCCGCCATCCGGTGCTTCTCCGGGCGCTCCCGTGCCTTCGGGGGCCCGGAGAAAGAATTGTCCGGCGCAGGCTAGTAAGCATAGAGATGACTGGTGACCAGATGGAGGCCCGAAGTCAAAAAGCCGTGATTTCGGCTAGTAAGCAATACTAATCATGAGATCGGTGAATTTTTTTCACGATCTCATGCTTTCTAGGTTGGAGGAGAGATGTGGGGTCTTATTGACCCTACATCTCTCCATAAAGAGGACCTGTCGCACACATTTCCTATTACAAGGGATGTTTACATTCCTTGTAATAGGAATAAAAGTGTTAAAAAACATTTGTTTTTTATTTATTTTTTAAATAAATAAGTAAAATAAAAATACAAAAAAAATTAAATGCCCCTGTCCCCGGTAGCTCACGCTCAGAAGCAAACGCACACGTAAGTCCCGCCCACATATGTAAACACGGTTCAAACCACACATGTGAGGTATCGCCGCGTGCGTTAGTGCCAGCAACAATTCTCACACTAGACCTTCTCTGTAAATCTAAACTGGTAACCTGTAAAAAAATGTCAAAGCGTCGCCTATGGAGATTTTTAAGTACCGAAGTTTGAAGCCATTACATGAGTGTGTGCAATTTTAAAGTTGACATGTTGGGTATCTATTTACTCGGTGTAACATATTTTACAAAAAATTGGGCTAACTTTACTGTTTTTTGTTTTTTTAAATTCATGAAACAATTTTTTCCCCAAAAAGGCATTTAAAAAATTATTGCGCAAATACCGCGCAAGATAAAAAGTTGCAATGACCGTCATATTATTCCCTAGGGTGTCTGCTAAAAAAAACATATATAATGTTTGGGGGTTCTGCATAATTTTCTAGCAAAAGAATGATGATTTGTACATGAAGTGCCAGAATAGGCCCGGTATTGAAATGGTTAAGGGTTCCTTCATGTTTAAAAATGATGGGCAAGGCTGCTATAATGTTAAGAATTTTCTAATTTATTTACAGACCTGGAAAATCATTTTAGAAGCGCCATCACCTCCTAGTGGTTGATGTTGGTATGATCAGATATGCAAATTAACTACTTCAGCCCTGAAAGATTTTACAGACTTTATGACCAGTCCACTTTTTACGATACGGCACGGCACTGCTTTGACTGACAATTGCGTGGTCATGCAACACTGTAACCAAATTAATTTGATGTCCTTTTTTTTTTTTCTCCACAAATAGAGCTTTATTTTGGTTGATCGCCTCTGCGGTTTTTATTTTTTGTGCTATAAACAAAAAAAAAGCCTGGCAATTTTTGAAGATATTTTTTTTTGTCACTTTCTGCTTTAAAATATACCCAATAAAAAAAATCAAATGTATTTATTACTTTAGGCCAAAATGTATTCTGCTACATATTTTTTGGCAAAAAAAAATAATCACAATAAGCATATATTGATTGGTTGCCGCAAAAGTTATAGCGTCTACAAACTATGGGATTCATTTTATGTTTTGTGTGGGACTGAGACATTGTGGCGGACAAATCTGTGTAAGTAACATTTTCAGGGCCAGTGACCCAAATACAGTGATCAGTGCTGAAAAAAAACGCACGGTCACTGTACAAATGAAACGGGCATGGAAGGGGTAAACAGGTTAACAGGGTCAGTCAAATGATTAAATGTGGCCCTAAGGGGTGCTTTCTAACTCTGGGGGATGTGCTTTGACTAGGGGAAATGGAGACTTATGATTTCGCACAGGAGGGCCTTCCTGCCGCAGTATATCTGCGTGGGGTGGTTAAAGTAGTTCTAAAACGTTACGTTTTTTTTCTTTTTAAAGCATTAAGATAAAAAAAAAAAAAAACTGCGTTGCAGAATTCCCCCAACCCTGCCTTATACTAGCCTGAGTCCGATCTTTTATAGTGTCTCTCTCCCTTCTCGCTGGACAGATTGATAGCAGTGGGACCCATTGGATCATCTGCTGTCAATCAACTACTGTGATGAATAAGTGGGGGGTGGGGCCGAGCCACATTGTCATCTGTCTGTCTGTCTGTCTGTCTGTCTATCACGCAGGTTTTATACTATGGTGAGTCTCTTTTTGGGGTTTATGAGTATTTATACTCTGAGTGAGGAACCCATCATACAAGTCTTGTGGAGTGCTCCAGACCTATTCTTAAATGAGTATAACCATGCCCTGGTCTTTGGATTACAGACTTGGTAAGAGGTGCTATCTGAATATCCCCTTATTGGATAAAAGCCCTTACTGGGTATTGGCCAGCAGCTGGTAAGCGAGCATTCCTTGCCGTGGAGTATGCACTTATTCTGGGGTGGTGGTACTAGCACTTTGGAAGAACCTTTTTAGGAATTTGGGGTGGTGGATACTAGCACTTTGGAAGAACCTTTTATGAATTTGGAAGGACACTGTATTTGTTTTTAGACCATGTTTATTAGATTGATTTTTAATACGATAAGAAAGTTACTTCTGATAAGCTTAACACCTCCATTATAATACTAGTGCAGATTATATATAATATTGCTCGAAAAAATTAAATGAACACTCAAACATATCAAATCTCAACAGTCATAAATCTCATGCTGGCTATCTATACTGATATGGACTGGGTAATGTGTTTGGGAATAAAAGGATGGCACATCCTTTGATATAAATGAAAGTTATCCACCTACAGAGGGCTGAATTCAAAGACACCCTGAAAATCAAAGTGAAAAAATTATCGCAGCAAGCTAGTCCATTTTGTTGAAATTTCATTGCAACAACTCACAATGGTCCTTAGTAGTTTGTATGGCCCCAAGTGCTTATATGCATGCCTGACAACATCAGGGCATGCTCCTAATGAGACGACGGATGGTGTCCTGGGGTATTTCCTCCCAGATCTGGACCAGAGCATCACTGAGCTCCCGAACACAGGTGCAAACTAGCAGCACCGGATGGACCAAAACATAATTGTCCCAGAGGTGTTCTTTTGGATTTAGGTCAGGTGAGCGTGGGGGCCATTCAACGGTGTCAATTTCTTTATACTCCAGGAACTGGCTGTATGCTCTCGCCACATGAGGCTGGGCATTGTCGTGCACCAGGGGGAACCCGTGACCCACTGCACCAGCGTAGAGGCTCGCAATGGGCCCAAGGATTTCATTCCGATACCTAATGGCAGTCAGGGTGCCATTGTGTAGCCTGTAAAGGTCTGTGCGTCCCTCCATGGATATGCCTGCCCAGACCATCACTGACCCACCACCAAACCGGTCATGCTGAATGATGTTACAGGCAGCATAAAGTTCTCCACAGCTTCTCCAGACCCTTTCACATCTGTCACATAAGTTCAGAGTGAACCTGCTCTCATCTGTGAAAAGCATGGGGCACCAGTGGCGGACCTGCCAATTCTGGTGTTCAATGGAAAATGACAATCGAGCTCCACAGTGTCCGTCAGTGAGCACAGAGCACACTAGAGGATGTCAGGCTCTCAGGCCACCCCTATGAAGTCTGTTTCTGATTGTTTGGTCAGAGACATTCACACCAGTGGCCTGCTGGAGGTAATTTTGTCAGCGTGACCATGGGGTTCTTGGTCACCTCCCTGACTAAGACCCTTCTCCCCCCAATCGCTCAGTTTGGTTGGGTGTCCCACTTGAGGAAGAGTCCTGGTGGTTCCAAACTTTTTTCGTTTACAGATGATGGAGGCCACTGTGCTCATTGGGACCTTCAATGCTGCAGAATTGTTTTCTGTACCCTTCCCCAGATCTGTGCCTTGATACAAACCTCTCTCAGAAGTCTACAGACAATTCCCTGGACTTCATGGCTTGGTTTCTGCACTGACATGCACTGTTAACTGTGGGACCTTCTATGGACAGGTGTGTGCCTTTCCAAATCATGTCAAACCAACTGAATTTACCAAAAATTCAAACATCCCTTTGTAATATCTATTACAAAGGAATAAAGGTGATCCATTTTTTTTTTTTTTTTTTTTTTTGTTAACAGTTTTAACCACTTGCTTACTGGGCACATATACCCCCCTCCTGCCCAGGTGAAATTTCAGCTTCCGGCACTGCATCGCTTTAACGGACAATTGCGTGGTCGTGCGACATGGCTCCCAAACAAAATTGACGTCCTGTGCGGTTTTTATTTTTTGCGCTATAAACAAAAAAGAGCGACAATTTTGAAAAAATACAATATTTTTTACTTGTTGCAATAATAAATATCCCAATTTAAAAAAAAGAACATATTTTTTTTTCTCAGTTTAGGCCCATTTCTATTCTTCTACATATTTTTGGTATAAAAAAAAAAATCGCAATAAGCAACTGGTTTGCGCAAAAGTTATAGCGCCTACAAAATAGGGGACAGAATTTTTTATTTTTTTACTAGAAATGGCGGCGATCTGTGATTTTTATAGCGACTGCAACGTTATTGGGGACACATCGTACACTTTTGACATATTTTTGGCACCATTCACATTTATACTGTGATCAGTGCTATAAATATGCACTAATTACTGTATAAATGTGACTGGCATTGAAGGGGTTAACACTAGGGGGTGAGGAAGGGGTTAAATGTTTTCCCTACATAGTGTTCCAACTGTGGGGGAGGGGGGGTGACTGGGGGAGGTGACCGATCTGTGTCCCTATGTACAAGGGACACAGATCGGTCTCCTATCCAGAGACCGGACGCTGTCTCTGTGTAAAACAGCAATGAGAGATGATCTCATATGTTTACATATGAGATCATCTCTCATTGGCCGCACAGATCACATAGCAAACAGCCACTCTGATTGGCCGTTCGCCGCGATCTGTGATTGGCTGTGTCCAAGGGACACGGCCAACACAGAGCTTCCCCGCTGCGTGCTCTGGAGCGCGCGCGGGGAACGCCTTAAGGGGTGGCCGTCAAAAGACGGCGGCTTGGATATTCAGGTCCGTGCTGTAGCCGTCATTCGGCTATAGCGCGGGGCGCAAGTGGTTAAAATTGAATCAAATAAAGTAAAAAGAACTTTTTTTTTTTTTTTTTTAAAGCTTCCCATCCTGACGAGCTCACGCACAGAAGCAAACTCATACGTGAGAAGCGCCTGCATATGTCACTGGTCCCAAAAGTGTCAGGGTTCTGTCAGCCACCCTGGGCACCAGGTCCTCCACCAGCCCCACCAGGCATATTCTTGGGGATGGGACAATGTAGATGCTTAACAATTCATTCACCTCCAGAAAGATTTGTGACCAGAAAACTGTAATTACCAGGCAGCACCAGAAAATGTGAATGTAGTCCCCCGGAGCATGGTTACAACGCCAGCACTCCGGGGAGAGGGAAGACCTCATCCGGTGCACCCGAGCGGGAGTGAGATACGCTTTATGGACAATCTTGTACTGAATGAAGCGATCTCTCAGGGAGACCAGTATTTAAGTCGCATACATCCACCCAGTCCAGCTCCGGAACATCCCGGCCCCATTGCTGACGGAGCCTGGACAACTCGGCAGAAGAGACTCGGTGGAGATGTATGTATAACACGGAGGTGGGTTTATTTGTACAGTCGAAGCGCAAAATCTGCTCTAAGTCAGACTGCACCAGCTGCCTCTCACCTGGTGGAAACTGGGCCCTGAAAGCATGGGACAACTGAAGATATCTGAATCCATGTATATTGAAAACAGGAAAGAGCGGGACTTTAAATGAAGCATGTGCGGGAAACCTGGCAGGGGAGACACCATGATGATGAAGGTGGTTCTCCCAGGGCGAGGCTCAGCCATTGCACTCTGGCTGGGCTAATCGTGGTGTCTTCCCTGCCTCTGCTCGGCCTTTTGGCTAAGATCAGGTGTGGTATCCGTCCTTATCAGTTGTTAGAGGAGCGCTGAAGCACCTCCTATTTGTGGAGGGTGGATGCAATCCACTAACGTCATTGCACCTGGAAGGGTGGTTTCAGCAGGGACTATGCCGTTCTGCCCGACAGATACTGGGGGCCGGCCAATGGTTGCGTCTGAACCACCTGGAAGGGTGCTTCTGGTGAGGATGGGTGGCTGTGCCTGGTCTGGTCTTTTTGCCGGGTTCTAGTCTGGCCGCCTGGCTGGCTGGTGTAAGTGCTGTCTCTGTCGGAGATCTGGTAGGAGGAGCTGGAATTGCCCTGGGATATGACTGGGTAGGGCCATGCAAATCCTGCTAGGTTGACAGGGAGTCTGGAAGGGTTAGTATTGGTGGAGGCTGCTAGATGGGGGCAGCTTTCCCCCAAGAAAACCTTGAAGGGCTCTCTATCTGGCAGGGGTGGAGGGCTGCACTGGCTGGTCGGGGGGGGTTGGATTTGGAACGGAAAAGCCTATGGTGCATGTGCCCCTGGAGTGGCAGTCCAGGGGTGTCTGAGAATCACTGTGAGTGAGGGTCACTTTGATTTAAAGACACCACGGTCACTGCACCAGCTACACGCTTTTTTTAGCACCTGCCTCCTGGGCCGGGCCTTTTGGCCAGGACCGGAGGAAGTTTTTATTCCTGGCCGGAGGGCCTGGTCATTGTTGAACACAATGACCACTTCTTTCACTCTCCTCTCCTCTCCACTATCCCTTTCCCCCACTTTATTTAATTTATTGCCTATGTTTGTCATGTTTTTGTCTTTTTTTTGTTTGTGCACGTTTTGTTCACTGTGTGATTAGTAGGGTGCCGGTCCTCGGGCCATCCCTGAACGTCTTGGGGGTGGGTGGACATGGCATTTTGGCTTAGTTCACCTGCTCTCATGGGGTCTCCCTTCGGGGGAGTCCCACCTAGTACTTGGAGGGTTCTGTTTCGGCAGTCCCTCCAAAGAAATTGGGTCCGTGTCGGCTTCGGTTGCTCGGACCACAGTACCTCAGTCCCCGTCTGGAGCCTAACGCCCCGGGGGATCAGGGTTTGGGTCCCTTCTGCACAGGAGGACCACTTGACGTTGCACCCGTCTGCACGTTTTTGTGAACACTCTTTATGTGTGTGCACATTTTTTCTGCACCGGCTGGAGTTTTTTGAGTGTGTTTCACACGCCATAGGCTTTTCAAAAAAAAAAAATGTGCGGGAAACCGCTTCTCGGCCTTTTGGCTAAGATCAAGTGTAGTATCTGTTCTTATCAGTTGCCAATAGGTGGTGCTAAACTGACTGTCCCCAGTACTCGGCGAGGAGGAAAGGGATGGCAGTCGGTGGACGCTAAGCCTGTTGGTGTAGAGGCGAAAGCCTTCTGATCGGGGCAGAGAGGCATGAGGTCGAAGCTGAAGGGCCGGGACCCTGGCCTTTGGCCTGGATTCGGTGGTGTCTGCCCCAGTCAGTTGTTCGGCGAGGGAGCCTTTGCTAATCCTTTCGGGGAGAGGCGGGTAGTACTTCCCGAATGTAATTAGGTGGGAGAGATGGGGGTTGTGGGTAGTAGTCGGCTGCGGCTGGCTCTCCCCAACCTCTTCTCCTACCTTCCTGGCTGGGAAGGGTGCTGCCGGTCCGGACCGGGGGTCAGGGTCCGTTGAAACGCCTGTGGAGATAGTGCCCCTGGAGTGGCAGTCCAGGGGTGCCATACATTGCACTGAGTGATTGAGGGGCACTCAACGTGTGGCACCTTAGGTCACATATCTCCACATACACCTTTTTGACACCTGCCTCTAGGGCCGAGCCTTTTGGCTAGGACCAGAGGAATTTTTGTTCCTGGCCGGAGGGCCGGCCATCGTATTGCATGGTGGCCACTTTCCACTCACCATTCCCACCTTCCTTTTCCCCCACTTTCTTTTTTATTTTACCCCCTGTTTGTCTTGTTTTGTCACTTTTTTTGTTTGGTGCTGAGCACTTTTAGTGTGGCGAGTAGGGTGCTGGTCCTCGGGCCTGACTCTGAAAGTCTTGGGAGTAGGTGGACATGGCCTTCTGGCTTAGTTCACCTGCTCTCATGGGGTCTCCCTTCGGGAGAGCCTCACCGAGGATGGTTCTGTTTCGGCAGTCCCTCCGAGGATGTTAGGCCATGTGGTTTCGGCTGCATGGGCCTTAGTGGGGTCCTAGTGGTTTCGGCTGCTTGGACTCCTATACTCTTTTCCCTGCCAGGAGCCTAACGCCCCGGGGGATCAGAGCTGGGTCCTCTTCGGAGGACCATTGACGATGGCACCCGTCGCAGTTTTTTGTGTTTCACTCTTTGTGTGTGCACATTTTTTTCCTGCACCGGGTGAAGTTTTTGGGTTGTGTTTTGCACGCCACAGGCTTTTCAATAGAAAAATGTGCGGGCAACCGTTTGCAATTTGTTGGGGGAATGATAATAATAATAAATCTGGAATATGTTAAAAGTTAAATATTTTATGATGTATCAGTCAACCTCTAGCTGATATGACAGTGATTAAGAACACTGGTGGCAAATGACAGGCTGGAACAATGACCAGCATTGATGGTCAGTGGCTGGCTGAAACAATAACCCCCCCCCCCCCCCCGTATTAATGGTCAGTGACTGGCTGAAACAATGCCCTTCACACACTCCCAGCATTGGTGAACATTGGCTTACCTGCAGGTGTCACCTTCAGACCTTCAACAACAATGTATTGAAACAAAGAAAACATAATGTAGATGGAACTGTTTAACCACTTAACCCCCGGACCATATTGCTGGTCAAAGACCAGAGCACTTTTTGCGATTCGGCACTGCGTCCCTTTAACAGACAATTGCGCGGTCGTGCGATGTGGCTCCCAAACAAAATTTGGCATCCTTTTTTTCCCCACAAATAGCTTTCTTTTGGTGGTATTTGATCACCTCTGCGTTTTTTAGTTTTTGCGCTATAAACAAAAATAGAGCGACAATTTTTTAATTTTTTTTAATTTTTACCATAATAAATATCCCCAAAAATATATAAAAACAACTTGTTTCCCCCTCAATTTAGTCCAATACGTATTCTTGTACATATTTTTTGTAACAAAAAAAAAATCGCAATAAGCATTTGATTGGTTTGCGCAAAAGTTATAGCGTTTACAAAATAGGGTCTAGTTTTATGGCATTTTTATTAGTATTTTATTTTTTTACTAGTAATGGCGGCGATCAGTGATTTTTTTTTTCTGGTACTGCGACATTATGGCGGACACTTTTGACACATTTTTGGGACCATTGGCATTTTTATAGCGATCAGTGCTATAAAAATGCATTGTATTACTATAAAAATGCTACTGGCAGTGAAGGGGTTAACACTAGGGGGCAGGGAAGGGGTTAAATGTGTAACCTGGGTGTGTTCTAACTGTATTGGGGGGTGGCCTCACTAGGGGAAATCACTGATCTTCTGTTTGTTTATACATTGTATGAACAGAAGATCAGCATTTCCCCCACTGACAGGACTGGGAGCTGTGTGTTTACACACACAGCTCCTGGTCCCCGCTCTGTAACGAGCGAGACTGCGCGTGCCCCTAGAACCTGCTGCGAGAGCCGACGAAGAGCTACGGGCTCTCGCGCAGGGGGAGCCAACCTGCCGCCATAGTTAAAACAAAGAAATTTAAATCTATAACCAAGATTACACAAACTATACTCATTCAAGTAATATTGGTTGTACAGTAAAACCTTGCTTTGAGAGTTTTTGCAAGACGAGCAAAATTTTTTTTAAATATGTTTTGACTTGATATACAAGTAACGTCATGTTAAAACTGAGTGTAAAAGAGAAGAGGTGCCTCCAAGGTGTAGCAATATGGTTTCATTTAATGAAGGTACAACATTTAGTAATTCGCATGGTTTATGATTAAAACTACAAAAAATACAGTGGTGGGACAGATGAGCAGTGGGGGGGGGTTCAGTTAGTGTTGGGGCAGATGAGAAGGGGGTTCAGCAAGGGAGCTGTGGTGGCTCAACGTGGCTGGCACTGCGCTGACAAGCCGTTCACCTCTGCAGCCAAGGGTTCGGATCCCGGTCTCGGCTACATGTGAATTGAGTTTGGTGGTCTCAGCCCGGCTCCCGGTGGGTGTGCTATGCAAGGTACCCCGTCTTCGGCTCCAGTGGTGTCCTCCCGGCTTCTCCAGCGATGTCTCGAGTCGAATCCCCGCTTCCCGCACTCAGTTTGAACGCCTCCGCCGACATATCCTGAGTGCAGTACATTTGGCCAGGCTCGGCTTCGCTTGTGCTCCTGCTCTGTGACGTTTATGCGTGAGCACGAGCGAAGCCGAGCCTGGCCGAATGTACCCGAGTGTAGAGTGCAGTACACTCAGGTACATTCGGCCAGGCTCGGCTTCGCTCGTGCTCATGCTCTGTCACGTTTATGCGTGAGCACAAGCAAAGCCGAGCCTGGCCGAATGTACCCAAGTGTACTGCGCTCGGTATATGTCGGCGGTTCAGTTCAAACTGAGCGCGGGTATCGGCATATATCGCGCACCCACGATTTTCCCCTTTTTTAAGGGGAAAAAAGTGCGCGGTATACGTCGATAAATAGGGTAGGTTGCAGTGATTACATTTATTGAAAGTCTAACTATTAATACATTTAATAAATGTAATTTTATTGTTTGGTCAGATTTAGGTTCTTGCACAACTTGCATTCATAGCCCTGTTTATCCAAACTGGATACTATTTGGGTTGAAGAAAATGTCAAGCCAAAAGCTTTTATTTATTCATAGCCCCTTTTTCTCTTCCGTTCATGGACGGACACCGCAGCAATTGACCTTAGGGTATTATATCCTTCCTTCCAGGAGAGACTAGGCAGAAAAAAAAACAGCACTTCAAGTGTTAAAACACTTCTCAGTATAGCTCCTCCCAGGGGGCGGGGCCCCCGTGTATATTCCTCACTCTGCCTCAGCAGCCCCAGTTTTTTTCTGCCTAGCGTCAGAGTAGACATGGCCTTTCTGGAGTCCATGTGCTCTGGATTTTTTATTTATTTTTTGCTTTTATTTGTTTTGTTCCTGCATTTTTGGATCCTGAGATCTATTATCAACTGCCGACTGGGTGACAGGCTGGATCTTGATTCTTGTAGTCCCCCCATGTTCGGCCATCGAGTGTGTGCCAGCCCTCAGCTCCGCTCTGGGTTGTCCACGACATTCCCCGTTTCTCCAGGGATGGCCGGTGAGCGACATGTTCCAGGGTACACATACGACCGTCTCTATGGCTTTGTCACAGTGTGCCGGGCCGACAGCCATGCCGTTTAGCGGACGTTGGTTCTGTCCGGAATGCCTCCAGCCGGTGGTCGCAGGACAGGTAAGTAGTGTCCCCTTGCCTCGGCAAGGTGGTATGGCTGGTGCGTTCCTGGTGAGGTCGAATGAGGGTCTGCCCTGCTTTCCTCTCTCCCTTCCTCTCCCTCCTTCCCCATGCTGGGTGGCGGCTGTAAGGGGGGGGGGGTCCGCCTGGGGCTCTGTCACTACGGGGGCTGTGCTGCTGTTTGGTGCTATTGATTTTTTGTAGTGCCTTTCCTTTCTTCAACATTAAAGGCTTTTTTTTATTTTTTAAGATTTATTGGTGTGCGGCTGTCTTTCTTCAAGTTTTTGCCTCGTGCATTGCCAGAACCCACCCGTTTTCTGAGTGGACATTGATTGCTCAGGTGCGCTCACTTGGAGCGGCAGCTTCTCCCTTCCTATTAATTTGTTGTACTGGAGTTGCTGTGTGTGCTGGGCTGTGTTTTTTCTGCTGTGTCACTGTTGCTTTAAACACGTGTATGGCCGCCATTTTTGCAGCCCGCAAATTGCTTCCTGATGGACGGCACAAAGTGGACAGCGCTCTCAGCGCTTCAGCAGCACTACAGCCTGGCCGGTACTAGGGCGGCATAGCAGTGGGTCAACATGGAGTCTGAACAGAGGCTTCTACCCCAACCATGCCTGAGTCAACCCTTAGTGCCCCTGCCCCTGCGGTCTCTGTAGAGTCCATACGGCAGTCCCTTAGGTGTTTATCGCCAGGATTGAAGTGGCAAGTGGCCAGATGGGGGGGTAAAACCCCCCCTTCCTGCGCCTGCTTCTGGGGATGGCTCTGACACTGAACCAGACCCTGCTGCTGGCTCTGGTTCTATCATGTCAGATGATGCAGGCTTAGCCCACACGGTCTGTGAGGATGACTCTGCTCAGGGTCAGCGCTTGATAAGGCGTTTTGTTGGAGCTCTTATCACTGCGATGCGAGATACTCAAAAACTTGAGGACAGCGGAGACATCAGAGACGCCGGTCCCTTTTGGGTTCTGCAAGCCGCCCCGCACCGCAAAAGTGTTTCCTTGTGTTCCTTACTGGACAAATTATTATACAAGGAATGGGATCGGCCGCAGAAAGTTTTCGATGTACCAAAATATTTTGCCGTTTGTTATCCTTTTGAGGAAGACTTAAAAAAAAATAAAAGTCCTCCGTCAGCGGACCCCCCTGTGTCCAGACTGAACAAGTCTACCACGTTACCTGTGGAAGGGGCTCCCGCCTTTATGGGCCCAGCAGATAGGAGAGCTGAGGCTGTGGCCCGCTCCATGTTCACAGTAGTGGGGTCGGCAGTGAGACCGGTTTTGGCCGGTGCTCTAGTGTCAGACAATTACCGAGCAGGCAAAGTCCCTGCTGCAGGAGCTGGAGGCGCATAATGCTCCTGAGCTCTGTGTGGGCCTGGCTGACCAGTTGGTGCAGGGCCTGTAGTTTGTCTGTGAATTGGCCCTGGATACGCTCCTCTTGCTCTCCAGGGCCTCCGCCTACGCAGTGGTACTATGCCACCTTGTGTGGCTAAAGTGTTGGTCTGCGGACCAAACCTCTAAAAGGTCCTTAGGGGACTTACCCTTGAAGGGTGCATGTTTTTTTTGGGGTGTCCCTGGATGACATCATTATAGATGCTACAGGGGGTAAGAGCACTCTGCTCCCACAATCTGGGAAGGGTAAGGAGCCTCGTCATAAGCAGGGTCCCTCCTTTACCTCCCCCAATCGTTTATTTCGCCCCCCCAGGTGCAGGAGGAAAACGTTTTCCAGGGTGCTAAGGCGCCCGCTGTAGATCAGAAGCGCACCTGGTACCGCAAGCCCAACATACCTGCGGACAAGCCTGCTTCTGCATGTAGGTCTGCCCCTGCCAGACACTCGGGTGGGGGGCCGACTTTGCGGATGCGCGGCTCGGTGGAGATCCCTCTTTTTCCGACCGCTGGGTTTGCGAGGTAATTTCCTTGGGGTACAAGATAGTTTCTCTCGTCTACAAAACTGATTTTTCCTTCCAGCTTCCTCCGGTATGCCGGGTGGTCCTGTCAGGGGCTGGTCAGGGGAGTGATTATACCGGTTCCTTCAAGAGAATGGTTTCAGGGGCTTTCACTCCTACTGTTTGTAGTCCCCAAAAAAGGAAGGGGTCCGTCCAATCCTGGACCTCAAGGCCCTTAACTCCTTTGTCAAAGTGCAAAGATTCAGGATGGAATTGTTCGCTCTGTAGTGGCGGATCTCCATCAGGGGAACTTAATGTCGTCCTTGGGTACTCAGGACGCGTACCTGCATATTTCCATACGTGCAAAACACCAGAGGTTTCTGCGTTTTGTGGTCGAAGAGGACCATTTTCGGCCTGGCTTCGGCACCACGAGTTTTCACAATGGTAATCGCTCTGATTCTGGCCCTGCAAAGGCAGCGCGGAATCGCTATTGTGGAATACCTGGACGACCTTCTCCTGAGAGCTTCTTTAAGCTCAGACTTGGGAGAGGATGGTCCATCACCTGCCAGCCCCTCCAAAAGAATGTCCAGAAGTCAATGTTGGTACCGTCTCAGCGACTGGAATACCTGGGGTTGATCCTGGATTCCTCAGAAGCGAGTTTTTCTCCCGACGGAAAAACTACAGACACTGCAATCTGCGGTGCAGCGGTTAGCGACCCAGATGTGGTCGTCGCTTCGCTTTTGCAAGAGAATTCTGGGTCCCATGGTAGCCTCTTTCGAGGCGTTTCCGTATGCCCACTCTCACACTCGAGTGTTACAAAAAAGATTCTGTCACGTTGGGACAAGCTCCCTTTGTCTCTGGATTACCAGATTTGGGTGAATCGCCTGGTCAGGTCCTCCCTAGTGTGGTGGATGACATCTCCGGTACTTCGGACCGGGAAATTATTTCTGCTGTGCTATCAGACAGTGGTCACGACGGATGCCAGCCTCTTCGGCTGGGGGCGTTCCGGAGTGTCCAGTCAGCCCAGGGGCGCTGGACTCAGGTGGAGTCCCGTCTGCCATTCAATGTCCTGGAGCTCCGGGCTATCAGGCTGCGTCTCTCCAAGTGGTCTCTGGGTCTGCAGGACTGTTCGGTCAGGATCCAGTCCGACAACGCCTCGGCCGTGCCGTATGTCTACCATAAAGGGGGCACGCGGAGCTTGACCGCGGCGGCGGAGGTTGCACACATCCTCCGGTGAGCCACAAGGTACGTTCTGGCTATGCCGGCCGTGTACATTCCGGGTGTGCAGAATTGGCAAGCCGACGACCTAAGTCGCAAAACACTGGACCAGGGAGAATGGTCGTTGCACCCAGAAGTGTTTGCCAAAAATGGGGCACTCTAGGCGTAGACCTGGCGTCCCGTCTAAATCGGAAGATGTCACGTTTCGTGGCCAGGTCAAGAGACTCGGTACTCACTAAAATGATACTTGCAAGGAAGTCTACATCACGTAGGATTTGCCATTGTACGTTGAAGGCCTACATCTCTACGTGTGCAGAGATGAAATGGCACATAGGTGCTGCTGTTGCTACAGCGGGGAGTGGATCAGGCTCTCGCCTTAAGTATGGTTATGGGTCCTATTTCGGCCTTGGCTGTTTATTTTCAGCGACCGTTGGCGACGTACTCCCTGGTGTGTACGTTTTGTACAGGGGTCAGGCATGTGGCCCGTCCTGTGCGTCCTCCACTGCCTCCGCGGGACTTGAATCCTCTCGGTGCTTCAAAAGGGCTCCGTTTGAGGACATTCGGGAGATTCCTCTGTTCTCTGTCCCAGAAGGTGGTCTTTCTTAGTAGCCATTCCTTCGGTCAGACACGTTTTTGATCTGGCGGCCTTTGTCTTGCAAGGCTCTTATAATGAGGACATTGTTTTACTATATTTATGTCCTCAGCCGAAGAACTCGAAGGAGGCTACGTTACTTTCCCTGGACATGGTGCGAGCCCTACAGGCGTCCTTGTCTGCTACAGCTCCATTCCGGAGATCGGACTCACTGTTCGTGTCAGTGACTGGTCCTAAGAAAGGTCTGGCGGTCTCGTCGGCCTCCATTTTCAGGTGGAGTAGACAGGTCTTGCTCCAGGCGTATGCCCTAAAGGAACGGGCACCTCCCTTTCTAATTACGGCGCATTCGACCAGGGTTATTGATACCTCTTGGGCTTTCCGCCATCAAGCGTCTGTTTTACAGGTGTGTAAGACCGCGATCTGGTCTTCAACCCGCACCTTTTCAAGTTTTACAAGGTAGATGTGAGTGCATTTGCGGATGCCTCATTTGGCCGCAAGGTTTTGCAGGTGGCTGTTTAAGGTTGAAGTTCATATGTTGAGGAACTCTGGTTTGTTTGGGGTGAAGCTTAATTTGCTGTGTTTTTTCCCACCCCACACGTTTTTTGACACTGCTTGGGGACGTCCCTAAGGTCAATTGCTGCTGTGTCCGTCCATGAACGGAAGAGAAAAAAGGATTTTCTTTATCGTACATCACGAGACACAGAGCGCATAGCCATTACACTTGGGTTATATGGGTACCTTCAGGTGTGGACACTGGTGTAATCAATTTCACAGGAAGTTTCCTCCCTATATAACCCCCTCCCACTGGGAGTGCTTCAGTTTTTTCGTCAGTGTCTTAGGTGTTGGTCACGTCTAGCTGTCCCTCTGAGGTCTCGGGACCCAGGATAGCTAGCCGGATCCGTCCGAAGTGCTTCAAAGCCAAGGTGTACGGTACCCGGGCCCTGCTGGATGGGGTTTTGCCAATAATGCCTCTCCTTGGAGGGCTGGATTCTGGGCTCCAGTGCCTTAGTCTCTTCCAAGAACTAAACGCTACTGATGCCAGGATGCTATATAGGTCCAGGGGTGTGGGTTCCCTAACACAGGACCCCGGTCCCTGAAGGTCCAAGACAATACCCACGGAGATGGGGGAAGGCTGGGCCTCTTGCATTTTGCAATACCCTGCGGCGTGGAGCAGGTAAGAGGGAACCTGCGGGACTTGGTTCGACAGTAGGTATCCCCCTGGGGGTTCTGGGTTGGCTAATGGTATGCTTGTGCATCAGCCACTATCTCCACTATGTCTTTTGAGGCAGGATGGGATGTACTAATGTTTACCCAGATAACATGTAGATATATATATGCTTTTAAAGATATGTATTTTGCTACTCCCCCCAGATTTGCCTGTTAGCATGATACTGCAGCCCCACGTGTATAGAGAGGAAGTGCTGACAAAACTCCTGTTTCCTAGGAAGCCTAGGGGGACAGCTTCCTCTATGTGTGCACTACAAAGATTAGTAGCTTACCGGGTGTCTGTGTTACTAGCGCTGGTCCAGGCTTCTCCTCTGCTCTCTGCTTCCTCCATGTTGGTTTCAGCGTGGGGGGGGGGGGGGGGGGGGGCGGGCCAGCAGCGTCAGGTCTCAGATAAAGCAAAAAAAAGCATTTCCTGGCTGGTCATTCCCTCCTGAGAGCAGTGGAGAGTGAGGACACAGAGCGCGCAGCTGAGCCATTTCTGGCTAACAGTGACACCCAGTGGTGGTTTGTGGATCTTCAGGTCTGGACTTAGTCCACACTGACCAGAAAAAAAAAAAAAAAAAAAAGATTTTTTTCTTAAAGGGACTCAGCCTTAGATCTGGCAGTATCTGAGTCGGTGCAACCTTGGACTTCAGCTAACGGGCATTGGTGTGGCAATACTCACAGGACTCTCCTCGGTATTGCCGCCTTCTCAGGCGTATGAAAATTTAAAAATTTTTTTTTTTTTTTTTTTACCATAGCCTGTCCTTATTAATGTTTCACTTCTAGCTACAACAGTTGGGTGTTGGCTGTAGGGGTGTCTCAAGGTTGTGCAATGGCTCCCAAGGGATCAGGACCAGCTAAGGCTGCAAAAGGTGCCAAAAAAGTAAAGGGGTCTCCAACGGGGTCAGAGGATTTGGGCCAGGCTCCAGTGGTTCCACCCTCACCAGATAGACCACCGAACAGCATCATGCAGGAGCCATTGAGGGTGCTAGGGGCAGAGGCGGCCCCCAATCAACCCATTCCCGTTTATGTTACGGAAGAAATGCTAGAATCCACCCTGGGTGGGCTAGAGAAAAGGTTAACTGCTTTAATTGCCCGCTCTTTGCCAGGTGGCAAACGGGCTAGATCCCCGTCACCTAGAACGGTGTGTTCGGATGCAGAGGTCCTCTCTTCAGAGGAATTGGACCCACAGGGGGATCAAGCGGACCTGAGTCCTGACGGGTCAGACATTGAAGATTCCACTATAGATGAATTTTTTTTCGGCTTCTCAAGCAGAGAGTCTGTGGATCCAGTCTCTGACGGATATGGTTCGCACTGCTTTTAAACTTCCAGTGTCAGAACAATTAGCCCCCGCGGTATCCTCTTTAGGTTCCTTGAAGGCACCATTGAGTGGTGCGTCTTTCCCGGTTCACCCCCTTCTGGAGAGCGTGATTTTTCAGGATTGGGCTCGACCTGATAGGATTTTTATCCCTCCTAAAAGGGTCACCATTCTCTATCCTATGGAAGAAGAATTTGCAAAGAAATGGGCACTCCCTACCGTGGACGCAGCCATTTCCTGCTTAAATAAATCCCTGACCTGTCCGGTGGAAAATGTCCAGGTGTTTAAAGATCCAGTCGACAAAAAATTGGAGACCCTACTGAAGGCTTCTTTTACCACAGTAGGTGCCGTGGTTCAGCCAGCAGTGGCAGCCATTGGCGTTTGTCAGGCTTTAAAGGATCAGACTAAACCGATATTAAGGGACATACCGGCTCAGCAAGCTCGTGAATTGGCTGACCTCCCAAGAGCTCTCTGCTTTGCAGTAGATGCTATTAAGGACTCCGTTCAACAGGCGTCCCGTTTATCTCTGCTGTTGGTTCATATGCGTCGCCTTTTGTGGCTAAAAAACTGGTCAGCAGAGGCACCCTGCAAAAAGCTTTTAGCAGGATTTCCCTTTCATGGTGGGAGACTATTCGGTGAAGACCTAGATAAATATATCCAGACCATATCAAGTGGTAAAAGTTCTTTCTTGCCTATCAAGAAAAGATCGCGTGGGCCCGCATTTAAGCGACAGGCCTTCACAGGCTCGGCCCCTTCAACTTCCCGTCAGTATCGACGGCCTCCCGGGCGTTCAGCATTTAATAGCCGCCCACAAGGACAAGCCACGACAGGCAAGAGGCCATGGCCTCGCAAGCCGGTTAAACCAGTCCTCAAGTCAGATTCATGAAGGGGCGCCCCCACTCTCTTGGGTGGGGGGAAGGCTTCGGTTTTTCTCCGAAGTGTGGAAGGCCAGAATTCCCGACTCTTGGGTAAGATCCGTGGTAACCACGGACTACAAGCTAGATTTTCGGGAAGTCCCCCCTCCTCAACTTCAGGGGTCAAGTCTTCCAAGCGACCCATTAAAGAGGGCCTCTCTTGTAAAAGCATTGGATCGTCTCTGGCTCCAAGGAGTAATTGTAGAAGTACCAACCCAGGAATGGAGTCTGGGATTCTACTCCAACCTTTTCATAATACCAAAGCCCAATGGCGACGTCAGGCCTATCTTAGACCTCAAACGCCTAAATCGCTTTCTAAACATTCAGACCTTTCGTATGGAGTCCATACGTTCGGTGGCAGCCAGCCTACATTAAGACGACTTTCTAGCATCTATAGACATAAAAGATGCGTATCTGCACGTGCCGATCTACCCGGCACATCACAGGTTTCTTCGTTGTATGATAGATCACCGCCATTACCAGTTCGTAGTCCTCCCTTTCGGGTTGGCAACAGCTCCGCGGGTATTCACAAAGGTGTTAGCCCCGGTGCTAGCCGTCCTAAGGACAGAAGGCATTTTAGTCTTGGCATACTTGGACGATCTTCTGGTTATCGACAGCTCAGCTTCCAACCTCAATCAGGCAGTAGGTCGCACAGTTCAGCATCTAGAGGAATTCGGGTGGATTGTAAACCTAGAAAAATCGGTATTGAAACCCACAAAGCAGTTGGAATATCTAGGCCTTCGGCTAGATACAGACTGCCAGAGGATAAGTTTACCTCAAGCAAAGATCAGATCAATAGCTCAAGCAGTTCAAGTGATCTTAGGCAAGAAGAGGCCGACTATTCGCCTATGTATGCGACTGCTGGGGAAGATGGTGGCCGCCTTCGAGGCTGTGCCCTACGCCCAGATCCATACCAGATATCTTCAGGCAGCCATTTTCTCTGCTTGGAACAAATCCATTCAGGCGTTAGATCGTCCGTTAGTGCTGTCCCCGAAGGTCCGGCGCAGCCTGTCTTGGTGGCTGGTCTCTCAAAATTTGTCAAAAGGGAAATCCTTTTGCCCCATCACGTGGAAGATAGTATCCACGGATGCCAGCCTGTTAGGTTGGGGGGCAGTTCTAGAAGAACAGACCCAGCAAGGGCTGTGGTCGGGGGCAGAAAAACTGCTTCCCATCAATATCTTGGAGATCAGAGCTGCTCGACTGGCCCTGATCGCCTGGACTCTCCCCCTTCAGGGTCTGCCAGTAAGGATACAGTCCGACAACGCCACTGCGGTGGCATACATAAACCACCAGGGGGGCACGAAGAGCCCAGCAGCCCAAAGAGAAGTAAACCTGATTTTCTCATGGGCCGAAGCCCATGTACCCTGCATCTCGGCGGTGTTCATCCCAGGGATAGACAATTCTCAAGCAGATTTTTTGAGTCGTCAACAGTTGCTCCCGGGGGAATGGTCTCTTCACCCCCAGGTATTCCAAGAGATTTGCCAAAGATTCGGAGTCCCAGATGTGGACATTATGGCAACGAGATCCAACAAAAAATTGGACAAATTCATATCCCGAGCCAGGGATCCCTCGGCCTACGGGACCGATGCGTTGGTTTGCCCTTGGCACCAGTTTTCTCTTCTGTATGCGTTCCCTCCACTGCAGATGATTCCCCGCCTTCTACGGAGGATCCGGGTGGAGCGCAGGCCTGTGATCCTGGTGGCCCCAGCCTGGCCCAGGAGGGCTTGGTACGCACTCATCGTGAAGATGTCAGTCGGGGCGCCGGGGCCGCTCCCCCTGCGCCCAGATCTGCTGTCTCAGGGCCCAATCTGCCATCCTGCTTCACAGCAGCTAAATTTGACGGCTTGGCAGCTGAATCCCTAATTCTTAAGGGCAGAGGCCTCTCAGATCAGGTCATATCTACGTTGATTCAGGCTAGGAAACCGGTCTCCAGAAATATTTATTACAGAGTCTGGAGAACCTATGTGGAGTGGTGCGAGTCTCAAAAATGGCATCCTCGAAAGTTTTTTATTGACAGGATCTTGCGATTCCTCCTGGTTGGCGTTGACAAAGGGTTGGCTCTTAGTACTCTAAAGGGGCAGGTGTCGGCTTTATCAATATGGTTTCAAAGACCCTTGGCCACCCATTCGCTTATGAAAACCTTCTTGCAGGGGGTCTTGCATGTGAATCCCCCTATTAGAGCTCCCCTCTGCCCCTGGAATTTAAATCTGGTCTTGTCAGCTTTACAAAGGCAGCCGTTTGAACCTCTGACAGAAATCCCTCTTGTGCTACTAACCCGAAAGTTGGTTTTCTTGGTGGCTATGGCTTCAGCCAGAAGGGTTTCCGAGCTGGCAGCCTTGTCATGCAGGGAGCCATACCTTATTCTGCATAAGGACAGAGTGGTTCTGCAGCCTCAACCTTCTTTCCTTCCTAAGGTCATATCCAGTTTTCACTTGAATCAGGACCTAGTCCTACCATCCTTCTTTCCTACTCCCCAGTCCAGAGAGGAAAGACTGCTTCATACTTTGGACGTGGTTCGAGCCATGAGGGTCTATCTCAAGGCTACAGAGAAGATTCGGAAAACAGATGTGCTTTTTGTTCTTCCGGATGGCCCCAAGAAGGGTCAGCCGGCTGCCAAGTCTTCCTTGGCTAGGTGGATTAAGCAGCTGATTTTTCAGGCATATGGTCTGAAGCGCGTTCCACCTCCCTTATCAGTTAAAGCCCATTCTACGAGGGCCATGAGTGCCTCCTGGGCGGCACACCATCAGATCTCTATGGCACAGGTTTGCAAGGCGGCAACCTGGTCTTCCGTACATACGTTTACTAAATTTTATAAGTTGGACGTTGCAAAGGGTACGGACGCAGCTTTTGGGCAGGCGGTCCTATGGGCAGCAGTATAGAATCCTCTGGCCCGGTTCACGCCCCCTTGTTTTTCTGTTGGTGGAGACATGTTTTCTCCTGACAATGTTTTTATTTGGCTATTCTTGGCCTTACGGTCTCCCTCCCTTCATAGAGCATTGCTTTAGGACATCCCAAGTGTAATGGCTATGCGCTCTGTGTCCCGTGATGTACGATAAAGAAAAAAGGATTTTTAATAAACAGCTTACCTGTAAAATCCTTTTCTTGAAGTACATCACGGGACACAGAGCTCCCACCCCTCTTTTGGGGAACATTGTGTAACCTCGGGAGAATTGCTTGCTACAAAACTGAAGCACTCCCAGTGGGAGGGGGTTATATAGGGAGGAAACTTCCTGTGAAATTGATTACACCAGTGTCCACACCTGAAGGTACCCATATAACCCAAGTGTAATGGCTATGCGCTCTGTGTCCCGTGATGTACTTCAAGAAAAGGATTTTACAGGTAAGCTGTTTATTAAAAATCCTTTTTTTGTACTCACCGTAAAATCCATTTCTTTGAGTTCATGGACGGACACAGCACCCTCCCCTCCTTTGTTTGTACTGCTTGTTACGAACTGGGGCTGCTGAGGCAGAGTGAGGTATATAAACCCGGGGCCCCCGCCCCCCTGGGAGGAGCTATACTGAAGTGTTTTAACACTTGAAGTGCTGTTTTTTCTGCCTAGTCTCTCCTGGAAGGAAGGATATAATACCCCAAGGTCAATTGCTGCTGTGTCCCTCCATGAACTCAGAGAAATGGATTTTACGGTGAGTACAAAAATCCTATTTTCGGGATGGGGGGAGAAATACTAATAACCAGAACTTTCTAAGTGGAAGAGTGGGTTTGACAAAAAAGTTAGCGGTGTCTCTACTCTGAACAGCACCCTTGTAAACCGAGGGGATTCCCTTCCTAGGAAAGTAATTGGTAATCTAATGAAAGTAATTGATAGAAGTACTACTGCAACCAGCCTATACCATTAACTGTAAGTAGATGTATACACACCAGTATAAAATAATGAAAGCTTAATATAGATTTATAAGAGATTAATAACCGTACATGCATCCAAAGTACATGTATTAGCAAAGGGCATCCTGGTGGAATTATACACACATACCCAGGTATATATACCGTAGTTATTAAGGCATACTGCTGGTGGCAGCACTTATGGACGATGAGCGACGTGCACTATTGATGGGCGCCAGGTACACTGCTGATGAATACTAATGGGCGACATGTACACTGCTGATGGATACTGATGGGCAGACAGGTACTCTTTATTGTGGGATGTTGTATGCACAGTGACGATCTGTAGACTGGTAACTCACAGTTCTCTGGCTCTTCTGTTCACACTGATTTTGTGTGTGAGAAGAAAAAGGCAGTAACAACTTTAACGGTCTTTGTTTACAGTTATAATCAGCTTTTATTAGATGGAGCCGATCACGCGTGAAAGAGCTGTCATTGGCTCTTTACCACGATCGGCGATGAGCTGTGTCTGAGACACGGCTCACCACCGTTCGCTATGTTGCAACCCCCCGAGAGCACACATGCTCGGCACGAATGGAAGGAATCAAGGGTGGGAACCGGTTAAATGCACTCATTTTATATTTGTCTGGAATTTGCTTTAAAGCATAGGTTCATTTTTCATAACCTGTTGCATGTTACACCCATATTTGGGATGTAATATGTTCCGAATGCACCGGCCCCTGAACCTCCCCGATTCTCGCTGTGCCAGCTAGCAGGGGTGCTTCTCCACCCTGTCAATTTTTTATTTATTTTTTAAATGTGGGTGTGCGGGACTCTGCCCACCAAGCTATGTCACTCATTCACAGTGCTCTGTGAATGGAAAACTACAAGGACCGGCAGCCTTTTGCGGCTGTCTGCTTGTAGTTTTCAATGAACTACCACGGCACTACCATGAACTACCACGGCACTATGATTAATTCTTCCTGTCAGCATGTATCAGCTTCCTCACCTGAGAAAGCAAATACACGGACAGGTCTACATGTCATCAGCGATTACTGGTACAATGCTTTACGAGCTTATGCAACAAAAAGTTTTATAAGTGCTCTTTTTTTTTTTTTTTATTACCTACAAAAATGTGCATTTATATTTTTTTCTAAAAAGGTGAACTTATCCTTTAAATGAAACTACATCTGCACTTTAAAAATAAATTACCACTAATGCAGTCGGTCATATGTCTACTGTAATTATAGTGGTGGAAGTTCAGAGCTTGAAGCCCTGTGTGAAATTAAATTAAAGTTTTAATAAGTTTTAAATTAGGAAGCAGCAGACCGACATACCTGGCTGCATGAGGGCATATTGATTTTTAAAGTGCAAATGTATAAACATAAGTTTGGATAGAGTTCAGCTTTAACATTTTGTCTTAGGTCATATGTCCCTATTTTGCCAGGTGAACAATCTTCTTACTGCATGCTGCAGCATGAAAGACCCTTACATAAGATTGACTTACACCCCCCCCCCTTTTTTTTTTCTTTGCTTTCCCAGATTCTGCTGCTAACTTCAAGCTCTGCCTGATTACAACGTAACCTACATATTTCACATCCTATCATCTCTGCCGATTGACCCGTCCTGGCTTTTTATAAACATGTTCAATGAAAACCTCAATATTTCTCAAAATTGTCTGCTGGAGGAATACAAGCGAGATCTTGAACTGTTAAAAAAAGAGTTACAACATGAAAAATTAAAAGGACAGGAAGCCAGGAAAAGGTACAACTCAGAACTGAAGCAATGTAAAGAGACATGTGAGAAAGAAAAGTACAAGTTGGTGAATGATTTGACATCTAGGTGGGAGCAGCAGAAAAGCCGCGAGCTACAGCAGCTGAAAGATTCATCGTTCAAAGAAAGGGAACTGGAAATAAAGCAGATGATGAGATGGAAAGAGGAGGAAATAAGGGAGGTACAGATGTTTCTACAAAAAGAGCGAGATTCTGCAATAAAACAAGCTCGGGAACTACAGAAGCAGTTGCTTGATGAATTACTGAATAAGGGCAATATGGGAAAGGGTAGCAGTAACAAGAAAAATGAACCAAACTCTCCACTCAGTAGTGAATGCCACTGCAAAGTTCAGGATGTTCTGTCTAAGCTTCGGTGGGACTATGATGGTGAACAGGCTGCAAGAATTAGATATCTTAAAGTGGAGCTAGATTTGGAAAGGAGCCTTTTCGTCAAGTATATTCTGGACCGCTCTGATAACAATGCATCTGCCATTGTAAAGGACACTACAAAACCATTGGGCTGCCAAAAAATAAAATTTGGACGCCATTCTCTTGGCAGCAGTACAGCCAGGCAATGGTCGCTGGAAGAAACCTCCTCACGACCAAGTTCGACTGAAAACACAGGTTTTCGCCATCATTCTGGTAAGAGTGCATTGTCTAGGACAAGATCATTGGAAAGTGCATTTCCACAACCTGATTCTCCACTCAATTCTACTGAGAAGTCTTGGAAAGAGAGCCCAGAAAACAAGAGGCTTTTAACGCCCATTCATAGAGATTTCCCTGCAAAATATTCTTCAGAAATGACTTTTGCCCTCTTGGAGGCCAAAAATGATTGTAAAACATGGTCCTCTTTACAGGAAGGGTTCCATCAAAACTCTGAAGAACCCTCCCATAATTCTTCAAATACGACTGAAAGCAACAGCAGTGCAGGATCACTAGATTTGTCTGATTTCCATCAAACTCATGATGCATCTGCGCAAAATGTTAGTATATTACAGAGCTGCTTGGTAAGATTACCGTTGTTTTTATAGTTATGAAGAATTGGAAGTGGGATTTTAGGTTTGATTCCTATTGTATATGGCAAGCTACGATTATAGTGTTAGTGTCTCTCCCCAAACAGTCCTCTATTTTCCCCTTTTGTTTCAAACCTCTGTGAAAAATTGCTAACTTTGCACTCCAAAGGCTTTTTTCTTAAATTGCACTTAATGAAGGCCTTAAAGTCCACCTGACCTTTCAGTTGAGAAACGTGTCCATTTACCCTTCATCTTAGACTGGAGTAGGTGACATGATCAAAAATTCTCTCTAACTGTGAACCTGACTTTGTATAAAATTAAATGTAAAGGTAGCACTAAAGGAGGTAAAACTTTTATCCTAATTATACAGTAACATGACACAAGCTAAATGTTCTGACCCTGGCTTATAGGTAGGGATGAGCTCCGCTTTCGATTTGATCGTCTGTTCGTACGTTCGTCGAAATTCGAACAAAACGGGTCGTTCGTGCCAAATTCGAGTGACGCATCACGGCCCATAATTCACTGCGGCAGTGCGCGCTGATGATTGGCCAAGCATGCACTATGACCCGCATGCTTGGCCAATCGCAGCGCGCAAAAAACAGAGAGCCATAATTGGCTCAGGGGGTTTAGTACACGCCCCACACTAAAAAAGCCTGCCTGCAAGGCGGCCTCGTGTAGTGTGTTGCAGCGTTGTTAAAGAGATCAGTCCTATAGAGAGAGAGAGAGAGAGACAGTGTCTTTATTACTAGATGGAGCAGGCAGGCTAGTCAGTTTAGTTAAATTTACAGTGTGTAGAGGATATATACATCCCAGAAGTTGTACATATATTTATACACTGTATAGCTTAGCTAGATCAGTTCTTCCTAATTTACTGGCAGGCAGGTGATTGTGCTATTTAAAGACGTTATCACAGGTATAGACACCCAGCAGGTACAATATTTAAAGGAGTTTTTAATATTTTTATTTTTTATTTTAAGCATCATTAAAATCACTGCTCCTGGAGCAGTGATTTTAATTAGGGTTGTCCCAATGCCTCTTTTTTAGGACCGAATACCGATACTTTTTTTTTTACATGTGTCCCCAAATGCAGCCATGTCCCCCACATATGCAGCCATGTCCCCCCAGCCATGTCCCCCACATATGCAGCCATGTCCCCCCAGCCATGTCCCCCACATATTCAGCCATGTCCCTCCAGCCAATGTCCCTCTAGCCATGTCCCTCACATATTCAGCCATGTCCCTCCAGCCATGTCCCTCACATATTCAGCCATGTCCCTCACATATGCAGCCATGTCCCTCTAGCCATGTCCCTCACATATGCAGCCATGTCCTTCTAGCCATGTCCCTCACATATGCAGCCATGTCCCTCTAGCCATGTCCCTCACATATGCAGCCATGTCCCTCTAGCCATGTCCCTCACATATGCAGCCATGTCCCTCTAGCCATGTCCCTCACATATGCAGCCATGTCCCTCTAGCCATGTCCCTCACATATGCAGCCATGTCCCTCTAGCCATGTCCCTCACATATGCAGCCATGTCCCTTCAGCCATGTCCCTCACATATGCAGCCATGTCCCTCACATATGCAGCCATGTCCCTTCAGCCATGTCCCTCACATATGCAGCCATGTCCCATGTCCCTCTAGCCATGTCCCTCACATATGCAGCAATGTCCGTTCAGCCATGTCCCTCTAGCCATGTCCCTCACATATGCAGCCATGTCCCTTCAGCCATGTCCCTCACATATGCAGCCATGTCCCTCACATATGCAGCCATGTCCCTTCAGCCATGTCCCTCACATATGCAGCCATGTCCCATGTCCCTCTAGCCATGTCCCTCACATATGCAGCAATGTCCGTTCAGCCATGTCCCTCTAGCCATGTCCCTCACATATGCAGCCATGTCCCATGTCCCTTCAGCCATTTCCCCATACCTTTGCCGCCGAAAGCCCCATGGAGAAAATCACAGGATTCATTTGAACAGCCCGCCTGTATAGACACCCCCCCTTGCTCGGGATTGGACAGATCACGATCACCCATCCAATCCCGAGCAAGGGGGAGTGTCTATACGGGCGGGAACACTACAGCTATTCAAATGAATGCTGTGATGTTCCCGCACAGCGTTTAACCCCTTTCAGCGGCTTTCGATGCGGCGGCGCGAGGGGGGGGGGAAGTATTCTATTTAGGCATCGGGAGTATTTGCGCGAGTAAAAGTACTCGCGCAAATACTGGGCATCGGTCCCGATACCGATACTAGTATCGGTATCGGGACAACCCTAATTTTAATGATGCTTAAATAAAAAATGTAATACAAATTCCTTTAAATATTGTACCTGCTGGGTGTCTATAGTTTGCCTGTGAAAATATATTTGAGAACCCGGGTCTTGCCCGAGGGAACATGTATCAATGGAAAAAAAGTTTTAAAAACGGGTGTTTTTTCATGAGTCCTGCTCCTGAAATTTTTATTTATTTTTTTACTTTTTTTCCATTGATACATGTTTCCTGGGGCAAGACCCGGGTTCTCAAAGACGTTTTACGACAATGACTTGCATATTAGGCTTTAAAATGAGTTTTGAATTCGAACGTTCGAGTCCCATAGACTTCAATGGGGTTCTAAATGTTGTGTTTGGCTCATCCCTACTTATAGGCTTGTTCTTGCAGGTGTTTGGACACTGACAAACCTTTCAAGGACACTTTTCCCTTATAACCCTACCCCAGTCAATGAGTCCTTCGTTTTTTGCTAGTGTCTTAATTTGATGAAATTCTTCCACACTGAGAAAATCACCCTTGGTTTTAATATTTTTATTTTGTATTTGAGTTCTTAAAGAGGAGCTCCAGTTTACTTCAGAAAAATACTGTAGCTGCTCACTTTTAATATTGGGACACCTACCTGTCCGGGAATCTAGCGGTGTCCTCACCAAAACAGTTTTTTAAATCTGGTGCTACCGCTGCCATCTCCACTGAAGGGAACCAGCAGTGTTCCCTACTGCGCATGCAAGAAGCGAGCTGCGTTAAGTGAATTGGTTGACTGTGGAGGAAGGAGAAGGGGGCTGAGTTTGCGGCAGTGGGAGCGGGTATCTGTCAAAACCAGGTACCCGCTCCCCACCCAAAAAGTGCTAAATGTGGCAGCGGAGGGAAGGAGGCAGACAAGCGGAGCCTCCCCTTTTGGGTGGCGCTCCGCTTTAAATCAAATCTCTGCTGCCTTCTAATACCATCAATAGAAGCAATGAATCTGGATCAGCGGAACCTCCGTGTAACGGATGACCACCGCTTACAACCTTCCATCCAACCACGACAAGCTTATCTGACACACTCCGACAATATTGCATACACGATCCATATCCTTTCCCAGAATAAACGAGACAGCGCTCCGTTCTTGCTTCCAAAGATATGACAATTTATTAGTATTTTCTCAGCTTCTTATATCCAGTACAGCATAATACAGTTAATCACAGGACAATGCAATCTCCACCCCCCTATTCACTCACTGAGGATAATTCTTTAATTGGTAGCTAGACATGACGGCACCGTATTATCAATAGGGTTCAATTAACCTTGAATAGTAACACAGACATCTTGTTGAATAAGTTCTCTATACAGCTTTGTCACACAATGGCAGTGAGAGTGGGTGTCTTTACATTGAATAGCCAACACCTTAGGATATTTCAATAGCCTATTATACAAAAGGTATGACTCACTGGCTGACCTGGTCATGTCATCATGACTCCTTGTGATATCTCAGTCCTGCAATATGAAGTATTATTAATGTCCCATCTCATGTAATATGAATTATGATTCACTATTAGCCACCCTATACCCAAAAGGGCACAGGGTGGATTTCGACCCAAGAGTTTTTGATGCTGCTGGCACAAGAGTATCTCTCATCCTTCCAACGTCTCTGGGTGTCACGGGCCATTCTGTTACACTCCGTATACCTTGGGAGCTTTACACAGACCCCACACTATAGGGGTGGCCTAAAACATTACACCTGGCACTGCATGGGCAGACACTTTGGCACTTGGTGTAAGGTGTGTAGTATAGCGTGCAGTGTCTGCTGCACATATATTGCTGGTCCAACCTGAGCATATAGGCGTCACTGGGGGTCTGTTTACCATAAGGTAAACTTTGCAGTGTAGAAGTGGGGTCGTGGGTTACATTTGGTTACATACAGTATGGTTAGCGGTCCATGATGGGTTTCTTTAAAGGCCTTGTGCACACTGGACATTTTTACAGCTGCTGTTTATCAGCATTTTTTAGCCATAAACTTTTGTGGGAGCATAGTTTTTGCTAAGAGCTGGAAAAAGCTACTGCAAAAAAATCCTGCAAAACTCATGCTCCAGCTTTGCACAGCTAACACTACTGCATTTTTTATAACCTCCGGTGTGCATGAGACCTTACTGTGATTAGATGTTCCTGTTTTTAAAGCTGGTTTAGCTGCATTTGCATGCATTTTAGAGTTTTTAATCGGATCCTGACTGCACATAAATGAAGGTAAATGCACATTGTGACTGGCACCATTGAAAAATCATTGCATGCATTTACAGTATCTCACAAACGTGAGTACATTCTTTAAATGTTCCCTCCCCTGTATCATGTGACTCATTAGTGTTACAGGTGTGTTACATTTTGGTGTTATCGCTTTCACTGTCTCATACTGTTTACTGAATGTGCAACCTAGCACCTCACGGCAAAGGACCTGAAAAAATGAATTGGTGCTCTACATAAGTCCCCTTTCACACTGGGGCGGGAGGTGCAATGGCCATAAAGCGCTGCTAAAAATAGCGGCGCTTTATGGCCATTGCACCTCCCGCCCCTCCTTTACCGTCGGAATTGCGGCGGTATTCGGCCACTAGTGGTGCAGTTTTACTCCCCCGCTAAGGTCAAAAAAGGGTTAATACTGCTGGCAATGCATTGCTTTTAATGGGAAGGATCGGTGGAGGAGCGGTAAACACACCGCTCCAAAGATGCGGCTAGCAAGACTTTTGGAGCGGTCCTACTAGCACACTGCTCCAGTGTGAAAGCCCTCGGCTTTCACACTCTAGGAACAGCAGTTGCCGTTTCAGGTCGGTTTGCAGGCAATATTTTTAGCGCCATAGCGCCTGCAAACCGCCCCAGTGTGAAAGGGGTCTAAAGGTGGCTCAGGCTATAAGAAGATGGCCAAGACCCTGAAACTGAGCTGGAGCATGGTGACCAAGACCATACAGCGGTTTAACAGGACAGGTTTCACTCAGAACAGGCCATGCCATGGTTGACCAAAGAAGTCCACGTGCTCGGCGTCATATCCTGGGGTTGTCTTTGGGAAATAGACGTATGAGAGCTGCCAGCATTGCTGCATAGGTTGAAGGGGTGGGTGATCAGCCTGTCGGTGCTCAGACCATACTCTGCACACTGCATGATATTGGTCTGCATGGTTATCCCAGAAGGAGGCCTCTTTTAAAGATGATTCACAAGAAAGCCCGCAAACAGTTTGCTGAAGACCAGCAGACTAAGGACATGGATTACTGGAACCATATCCTGTGGTTTTATGAGACCAAGATAAACTTATTTGGTTCAGATGGTGTCAAGCGTGTGTGGCGGCAACCAGGTGAGGAGTACAAAGACCAGTGTGTCTTGTCTACAGTCAAGCATGGTGGTGGGAGTGTCATGGTCTGGGGCTGCATGAGTGCTGCTGGCACTGGGGAGCTACAGTTCATTGAGGGGAAACCATGAATGCCAACATAACGGTCCCAAACGCACCTTACCAGACGACCACTGCCTTGCTAAAGAAGCTCAGGGTAAAGGTGATGGACTGACAAGCATGTCTCCAGACCTAAACCCTATTGAGCATCTGTGGGGCATCCTTAAATGGAAGGTGGAGGAGCGCAAGGTCTCGAACATCCAGCAGCTCTGTGATGTCGTCATGGAGGAGTGGAAGAGGACTCTGTGGCAACCTGGGCATGGAATTCTCTATAGCTTCACAAGAGGGTAAGGCAGTGCTGGAAAATAATGGTGACAACACAAAATATTGACACTTTGTGCCCAATTTGGACATTTTCACTTAGGGGTGTACTTTTTTTTGCCAGTGGTTTAGACATTATTGTCTGTGTTGCGTTATTTTGAGGGGACAGCAAATTGACAGCTACAATGTAAAGTAGTGCGTGTACAGCTTGTATAACGGAGTGTTATTTCTTCAGTGTTGTCGTATAAAAAGATATAATAAAACATTTACAAAACATCCACCAGCTCTTTGATGTCGTCATGGAGACGTGGAAGAGGACTCCCATGGCAACCAGAGAAGCTCTGGTGAACTCCATGCCCAAGAGGGTTAAGACAGTGCTGGAAAACAATGGTGGCCACACACAATATTGACACTTTGAGACAAATTTGGAAATTTTCACTTAGGGGTGTACTCACTTTTGTTGCCAGCGGTTTAGACATTAATGGCTGTGTGTGTTATTTTGAGGGGACAGCAAATTTACACTGTTATACAAGCTGTACAATCACTACTTTACATTGTAGCAAAGTGTCATTTTTCAGTGTTGCCACATAAAAAAAAAGATAAAATACTTTAAAAAATGTGAGGGGTATACTGTATATGCATTTAGAAATTTGCTCTAAATGTATATTAACACACAGGCTTCACAGTGCTGATGCTAGTATGCCTTTGGCTGGTGTTTCCTGTAATATGTATGATTGCGGGTAAAAAATATAAGCAAAGGTTCAGTTAATATATAATATAGCATTAAAAGACAGTATGTAGACAATGTTGAATAAATCTTTGTGTGTGTATAATATATATTATAGAGAGAGATAATATGAGCTATACTGTAGATATATAGAATATATGTATATAACTTGTGTAGATGGATAATGTATATTTAAATGTACTGTATAATGTGTGTGTAAATATACAATGCACATATATGATGTAAATACAAGGTTGCATTATAAAGCAAGTACTGTATCATGTACCGCCGTGTAGCATTTCATTGATGCATGCATATTGTGAGAAAGTAGATGAAAGCTATCTGGATTTTTGTGACCATCGTAAGCGGTCCCATGTTTCCTTGCTGATGCTGTTTCCTAAATGCCTGTTATGCGTGATATTCTGGAGAGCGTGTTTTATTTATTTTATTTTTTAAATGAATGGTGGGTGGATTTTAAACAGATGATCTTTTTCTTGCATGATTGTTTACTGTCATTCTTGTCTGGGGACAAAGCTTGTTCGGGTTCATTTAAGACATGTCTGTGTAGCAGCACCCTAACCTTTCATCATTAGGCAGCAAACACTCCATTCTAGCACAGTTTCCATGGCAACCATCTGTCTCTCCTTTCATTGGTTGCCCAGTGCTTGCAATACAAATCTGGTAGGTTTAACTCCTCTATTAATATTGATGACTTCAAAAGCTAGCAGAGGTAGGATGCAGTTAACTTTA
Source organism: Rana kukunoris (assembly GCA_029574335.1). NCBI lineage: Eukaryota > Metazoa > Chordata > Amphibia > Anura > Ranidae > Rana > Rana kukunoris. The sequence continues at coordinate 495,929,801 of CM056050.1, read as the reverse complement.
AGCAGAGCTCCCTCAGATTGCTTGTGACCATCAGCAAGCCTTAGAGAAGAGCTAATCGAGATGACTGAAATGAAGAAAAGAATCCTGCTGGAGAAATGACGAGCCTAAACCATTCATACAAGATGCTGCCAGCCTTCCTTCCTTTTTGAAGAATATGGATTGGCTATATCTAAGCTATGATCTGTCGGAGAGCCCTGCAGTTTATACCTTCTTCCCATGCAGAGCAGACTTCCAGGCAATCATTCATCTAATTAATATGCAGCTTTTACCCATTTCAGTAAAATCGGGGCTTAACTCTTTCAAGGGATTTTGATTACTTTTTTTTTTTTTTTTCCAATATCTTGGAGAATCTCAATGAGCATCCATCTGCATGATGCTGTGTATGAGTGCTGATGGACAGCACAGTATAACGCAGACTGCCAGCGAGCCTTCAGAGGAGTCATGGGTTTTGGAAGCAGTAGCAAGATGCAGTTTCATGCACAGTCCGTTATTGGCTGGTGCTATCCAAAGCCAGGAGTGTGACGCCACTGCTGCTATGGAATTGTCGAACCGCGTGGTTCCACTTGTGATGTTCTCGTCTTGTGAGGTACCATCGGAATCACTGATGGATGTGGAGCATCCAGAGGTGCTGGTGAAAGACGATGCTCTTCCAGTGGAACAGCTGATGGATGTGGAGCATTCTGATGTAGCATTGAAAGGACCAATACTTCCTAATAAAGATCCACCGATGGAGCCCACTGTCACTCCAGTTGACATCTATAAGAGTGTTATCTTGGTTGACAAGCAAATAGGAAATGTGTCTGCTACTTCTGCAAGCTTGGATGTCTCTGTCACCAGTTTGCCTAGGACTAAGCTTCAGGGCATTACATCGGTTTCTGTACCAACAGCTGAGCAGGAAATGCCAGTCTGCCCTCTAGAAAATGGGATTAGACCGGGTAGCAGTGATTCCTCAATAAACACAGTACACACTGTGTGTGAGAATGAAGAAAAGTATAATACACATTGCACGGTAGGAATGGCTTGCTTCATTATCATACTCTGAAAACGTGTGTTCTCCATCATTTTCTGGATATCATAATTAGCGTACCATTTATCTGACATGAGATTCGTGCCCATTTCTATCAGTACCATGGAGAGCGCTCTGCTCCTCACTGGACAGGGCTGCATGTGCTATTTAGAGAGCAGGTTGTGTTCTTATCCCCAGCAAGATCATTCCAAGTTTTCACATCCTTTGCTGTGTAGGCAATCATTGCCATGTATTTTTATGTTGGCTGCAGCTTATTGGAAAAGCCAAAAAAAACTTGACTCATGCTGGTGGATGTGTGTAATCATGTATATAGTGTGTGTATAACATTTTACACACACGCACACACAAATGTCCTGCTCCATTAAAAAAATAATAATCAAGCAACCTCTTGCATCCCTGTCCTTTTAGTTACCAATCTGTGCAGTGGAAACATAGATATGTGTGTATTCAGATCTTGAAAAGGCTTCCATATATACAATACATATTTACAACACATCTTTACCTGTTGGTGCTTCCCGGCCTTCTGTATCTCTTTTGAAAGACCTACGAGTGTCTCATCATACCTCATCTTTAATACTACATTTGCATGTACCTGCATAGAAAATATTTTTTGGATTATTATTCCTTATGGGTTAGTCAATACATTTTGTATGGTGTGTTTTTTTGGGTACCCGCAACCCATCTTTAAGTTGTGTCGGCATTCTACTAATTTGCCATGTCATAGTGCCAAAATAAATTTTTATCTGTATACAGCCTGTATATTTATGCAGATGTTTACATCATCTGAACTACCGGTAACTAACCATTACAATGTGATGCTTCATCCTAACAAGAAATTTACGCCCATGGGTAATACTGTATGTGTAGGCCATTTTCTTCTTTATTATGAATCTTTCGTTCAGATCCATCTATCCTCCTTTCTTTTTTTTTTTCTTATTTTTTTTTTTTTTAGCATGGTTGTATTTATTTAGTGTATGATAGCTGTTAAGTATATTTATTTGGCCATCACACCATGCAAAAGAGATTTTATTCTTGGGTTCAATTTCCATTATTAGAATTTGTACAATATAGGAGAGTTCTATGAAGGGAAATGATCACATTTCCCTTTCTTCCACGTAGGTACTTTTCATGTCCCCCATCTTCAAAAACGACTCCTTCCCCTATCATAATGGATAGTATATGTGGTGATGATCACTGCAGCAGATGATACACTTGCCTCTACTGTGGCATATGTGAGGAACATTTTAGCTTGAGCCTTAGTCTTTTGCTGTGAATTATAATGGACAAATATCTATGACAGAAAACTGACTTCCTGACAGTCATGTGCATGTATATGCTATTGTGCATGACAGGCTTTTTGTAGAAATCTTTTCTTAAAAAAATGGCATGAAAAAAAGTTCACTAGATCAACCTCACAGGGCTTGTTCATACCAAGGGCTTTGGGGACTGTGCTCAGTCCCAACACAAGATCAGGCAAAAGGCCTTCTCTTGTTTTACCAGTTCAAAACCAGATACTTTTTTTACCCACTTCCTGCCCAGGCCAATTTTCAGCTTTCAGCGCTGTCACAATTTGAATGGCAATTGTGCAGTCATGCAACACTGTGCCCAAATTACACTTTTTTTTTTTTATATATATTTTTTTTTACACAAATGGATCTTTCTTTTAGTGGTATTTCATCACCACTGGGTTTTTTTTGCTAAATAAATGAAAAAAGCCTGAAAGTTTTGGAACAAAATGCGTCATTCTTCAAATCATAGATTTAGGCCAAAATGTATACTGCTACATTTCTATGGTTAAATAACCTAAATTTTTTCATGAGACAACACTGAAGAAATTACACTTTGCTACAATGTAAAGTAGTGAGTATGCAGCTTGTATAACAGTGTAAATTAGCTGTCCCCTCAAAATAACTCTACACACAGCCATTAATATCTAAACCACTGGCAACAAAGGTGAGGTATACCCCTAAGTGTAAATGTCCAAATTGGGCCCATTTAGCCATTTACCCTCCCCGGTGTCCAGTAAATCGGTGTTACAAGGTCTCGAGTGTGAATGGAGAGCAGGTGTGTTAAATTTAATGTTCTCGCTCTCTAATACTGGTCACCGGAAGTTCAACATGGCACCTAATGGCAAAGAACTCTGAGGATCTGAAAAAAAGAATTGTTGCTCTACATAAAGCTGGCCTAGGCTATAAGAAGATTGTCAAGACCCCGAAACTGAGCTGCAGCACAGTGGCCAAGACCATACAGCCATTTAACAGGACAGATTCCACTCAGACCAGGCCTCGCCATGGTCGACCAAAGAGCTTGAGTCCACGTGCTCATTGTCGTATCCTGGGTTGTCTTTGGGAAATGGATGTATTAGTGCTGCCAGCATTGCTGCAGAGGTTGAAAGGGTGGGGGGGGGGACACACAGCCTGTCGGTGCTTAGACCATACACTGCACACTGCATCAAATTGGTCTGCGTTGCTGTTGTCCCAGAAGGAAGCCTCTTCTAAAGATGATGCACAAGAAAGCCTGCAAACCATTTTCTGAAGACAAACGGACTAAGGACATGGATTACTGGAACAATGTCCTGTGGTCTGATGAGACCAAGATAAACTTATTTGGTTCAGATGGTGTCAGGCGTTTGTGGCAGCAACCAGGTGAGTGGTACAAAGACAAGTGTCTTGCCTACAGTCAAGCATGGTGGTGGGAGTGTCATGATCTGGGGCTGCATGAGTGCTGCCGTCACTGGGGAGCTACAGTTCATTGAGGGAACCATGAATGCCAGGATGAACTGTGACCTAGCAGAGCATGATCCCTCCCTTCGTAGACTGGGCTGCAGGGCAGTATTCCAACATAATGACCCCAAACACACCTCCAAGACCATCACTGCCTTGCTAAAAAAGCTGAGGGTAAAGGTGATAAGCATGTCTCCAGACCTCAAACCCTATATTGGGCATCTGTGGGGCATCCTCAAATGCAAGATGGAGGAGCACAGGGTCTCTAACATCCAGCAGCTCTGTGATGTCGTCATGGAGGAGTGGAAGAGGACTCCAGTGGCAACATGGGCATGGAATTCTCCATAACTTCACAAGAGGGTAAGGCAGTGCTGGAAGATAATGGTGACAACACAAAATATTGACACTTTGTGCCCAATTTGGACATTTTCATTTAGGGGTGTACTCCTTTTTTTTGCCAGCGGTTTAGACATTAATGGCTGTGTTGCGTTATTTTGAGGGGACAGCAAATTGACAGCTACAATGTAAAGTAGTGCGTGTACAGCTTGTATAACAGAGTGTTATTTCTTCAGTGTTGTATAAAAAGATATAATAAAACATTTACAAAAATGTGAGGGGTGTACTCACTTTTGTGAGTCATGGCCAGTTTTTTAATTTTTTTTTGTCACAATTTTTTGGAAGATGAACACACACAAAAAAAAAAAAAAAAGCACTACAGTGTTACCATATTTACACTGTACTACTCTGGGGAGGTAATCATTATTTTTTTTATTTTTTTTACAAGCTATAATTGCTTAGAACATGAATGAAATCCATGAATTCAATGTGTGCTGTTGTGATTGGCTGTAATTGGTCACAGCTAATCACATGGTACAGTACCACATGATCATTGTGACCAATCATGGAGACCATCACAACAGTACACAATGAATGGAAGCCATCCATTGTGTACAATTGCCATGCGATTTGCTGTTCTTGGTCACAGCAATCACATGGTACCAGCAGCCCGGAACACTGATCTGTCACCCGTTGTGTTGGATGGACACAGCAAGTGACAGATTGCGACCCGGTCCTGGGAGGACATCATATGACATCCACCCAGAATGGGAGAGCTCCGGTCCAGCCATCATTTGTCTTTTAGGCCAGGCAGTAGGCCGGTAATATGAGGCCAGCTCGCACTGTTTTGCAGTGGTGTATTCAATTCATGCATACAGTAACCCCCCCCCCCCCCTTGTTTTTCAGCACTGCATGAAGCAACACAATAAGCTGCCTCATACCACCAGCAGTATTACTAAATAAAATGTCAGTTGTGACATTTCAGACATTAGAAAAAAAAATGGGCAACATTGGCACATCGGCACTGTTTCCTCCCAGCTCACACCTGCAGCTGTGTGTTCAGTGTGGCTTGCTGGTGTGAATGTGCCCTGTCAACAGCAATGTCATCGTGTGACCTCTTAAAAATTGAAGGGTAGTGCTGTAATCCTAGGTGTATAGTTTTAATGATGCATATGGCTGCATAAAACAGCTGCTGACAGAACTTTTGTGCCTCATTACTTGCTGGGGTACAAACCATTAAACTTTTTATTCAGTCCAGCATATATTACCATAAATCGCAACTTTCCTCGAATTTTGAGGGACTGTCCCTAATTTGAAACAAAGTTCCCTCTTTACTTCTGATCTGTCCCTCATTTTGGTCTGATCTATATGGATGTATATAAAATGCACTATTTATTTAAAAAAAAAAGTGTTTCCCAGTGCTTAACCTTTCATCCAAATTCTAAATTGCTGCATGTGTAAATTTCAAAAGCCAATTTAAAGGAATAGTAGTGGTAAAGAGAAAATGTTTTTGTTACTTTAAGGGCGGGGGGGGGTTGGGTACTATACCTACATACGTTTTCTAGTAGGTGTCCCTCGTTCTTATCTCAAAGTTGGGAGGTATGTATTACAACTCTCTCAAAGCCCTCATGAAGTGGGGATTTTGGGACCCTTGAAACGTATTGTGTTATTTTGGAATACATTTATATCTGAACAGCTAACTCCGGCTGTGGCGCCTTCTAGCTTGGATTTACTTTATACATTGGGCAAGGAAAAGTAGAACTGAAAAGGGCATTCTCTGAATAATTGAATTGCAGAGCAGTGGCGGCTGGTGCTTAATTTTCTTGTGGGGGGGTCTTGGTGGGGGTGTCCCATGGCCTCCCCCGCCAGCCAGCCAACCCTCCCCTGACGCTCTCTATCCCTGCTCCCCCCCCCCCCCCATCGCTCGATCACCACACTGCTTGCCAGGCCCCCCACCAGACCCTGCACTTCATCCAGGTCACAGCTTCCACCCCCTGCAACTCCTCCCATGTCCCAGTGTTCTCTTCTCCTCCTGGCTAACCAGCCCTTGGGACCCGCGGCCAATCGGGTCTCAAGATCCGCTTCTTGATTGGCCAAGTGGAGAAACAGGAAAGACATTGGTGAATATTATTCACCAATGTCACACAATTGGGTTGGCTCTGGCTGCAGTGCTCTATGCCTGGAGTCCACCATTTTTTAAGCCAAATAAAACATCTGGGTCTAATCATGTGCTTCCAAATGAAAAACAAACATTGGAATCCATGCTTCCAGCGCCCTGCATGTTGATTAAAGGCTTGACACATGGATTAGGGGGTATGTGCCCCTGGTTCTGCATGGGAGTTGACACTGGTGCAGAGTGTTTTTAAATTCTGTCATAAAAAAATCTAGTTTGTTGACCATTACTTTGAAGTCATAATTTTTGTACCTCATAAAATTATCTGTACATTGTGTGCAAATACTGGATGACTGCAGACTTGTTGCAGAATGATTATTATACTGTATATACTATCTAAAAAAAATATATATATTTTTATTTTTTTCTGTTTAGGAAGTTGGAAAAGGATGGGTCTGCTAAGAGAGGTGTAATGTAGTTTGGGGCTTTGTTTAAATATCCGACAAATATATTTTTATTGATGCAGAATGTTAAATTGATGCAGAATGTTAAATGTACCTTCCATGACTGCCTGCTTGGAATGGTCTCTTTCATGTAATCCGTTGTAAATACCTGCAATACACTATTTTAATAGGATGCTGTACTTAATACTAGAGGTCAATTTCAAGGTTACAGTACTAGCTCACCCTACTCCAGTATGTTTGTAAGCAGTGGCAGAAGCCATGTGTATGTTTGGTAAGTTTGTGGTGAAGTCATTCTGACTCTGATTTACATAAAGCCTAACTCCAGGCACAGTGATTTTTACACTTTGAAATTCTTTATGATTTTGTAAAAGTAATAAATTCATTGCTAAAATAAGTCTGTTTAACCCTTACTGAGCGAGTTCTGGCTCCCAGCCACATTAAAGCTATTTTTATTTTGGACAGTAGATATGGTGTTGTGCCTCCGACCCCTTCCATTTGCTTGGCCATTCACAAAGCACAGCCTCAGTGTCCTCACAACCTGTGCTTTGTGAATAGCTAAGCAGAAGGAGGCAAGCTGACCCAAACCGACTTTTTCAATCTGCAACCCTCGAGACTGTTATCCTGGGTGACATTGTGAACCCCTGAACAGAATCAATCGTTCACGATGGGAGGCTTCACTGGTTGCCAGCTTGTCCCAGGTCACAAAGTATAGAAGCCAGAATGAGGGTGATGGTGCCACGGATTACACCTTTAAAAGCCGAACAAGGGTTCGATCCCGGTCTCGGCTGCATGTGAATTGAGTTTGGTGGTCTCAGTCTGGCTCCCGGTGGGTGTGCTATGCGAGGTAAGTCTGCTCTTAGTACGCCCACCCTCCTCCCACAAAAAAAACACCACACTTACACGCACTCGAAATTGGGTTAACATGCACGCACTTTGGCCACGTGGTCTCTAAAAAAAAGAGAGGCGAAGGACTAACAGGGCTGGCTGAGCGGGCTAGATCCTCTCACTCCCTCATAGGGGAGTCCCTCTGCCCCGTTGGGCTTCAAAGCGGAGCAGGTAGGGCGGGCTGTGTGGGAGGACCCCCTCACACCCGCCATTGCCACCCGGGGGCATGGAGAAAGATGGCAGATTGCCTCTGGGGGAGGTCTCTGAGACACTGCAGCAGCGCCATTGGCTCTCGCAGCTGTTAAAGTCAGTTAGCCAATCAGGAGAGAGAGGGGCCACTCTACATCAATTTTCAACTGCAACTAATTCCCTAATAGCTTTCCATATAGGTAAAATACATAACTTTTGCTTATTATACCATGGTGGTCTGTTGAGCTTAATCCTCATCACTCAAAGCATTTCCCATTACTGCTTCATCGGGACAGAAGGAGAAATTGCGGTTGTACCTGTATAGGCACAGAAAGCATTTAGCATCTCACATCACTTGCATATATTTTCACATATTAACCCAATGTAAAAATAATGGCCTACCACTCATGATATACCAATGTAACGTGCAGAGAGATCCCCGGGTGTGCACCAAGACAACAAGGAGTATGCAGGGAGGCCAAGCCAGGCAGGATGATTTATTTGGGCCAAAATGAAATAAAAAACAGTTTTTAACATTTAAACATTGTTTTTTTTTTTTTTTTTTTGGCCTACATAGATCCTAATGTATTATTACTCAGTAAAGTTGTTAACCAAGCAAATCCAAATAGATTGGCAATTGTGGTAACACAGTTCAGCATACAAAGTGGTTAACAGTAAGGGCTAAGCATAAAATTATGTGCAACGCCCAGGTCAGAAACTGTAGCAGCGCCACCTGACGTGCAACAGTAAGGAGAAATGAAGCTTGAGCTAACAAATTGCTGGCACTATACTGGCAGTGTGCACTAATGGTGGCTATGCTAAACCTACACTGACTGGATAGACACTGTCCATAGAAATTAAGAAAATGGGAGAAGGGAACTTGATGGGTGGTTTTACGAGAGGGACAGTCCTTTGTCATCGTCCTCCTCCTGGCTATTGTTGGGGCCCTTTAAGAAGCATGAATGCACAAGTGCAGTAAAGGTCTGGGATAGGTGCATTATACTGATGTCCTGCCTCCTGTAAGTCAGTCCTACTAGAAGTGTGAACAATGGGCAGTCAGGCCTCTCACAAGTCCCTATGATGCAGAGGTGAACTCTCACTGTAGAAGGGGCCCCTCAGTCTCTCTACAGAATGTCTGTGGTGATCAGCAGTGGAAAGTAGAACGTGAGAGCATACTCCATTCTCCCTGGAGCAACAGTGCAGATGTGATCACTGCAGTTTGTGATGGGCAGCCTGGGTGTCACCATCCCCAGGTCTCAGTCTCTGGTCACTCGCCTCAAGGATAATCCATGTACACCAGGACCAATGTGTACACCTTGGCTCCCGTGCTGCAAAGAGGAAGCAGGGTATACAATGTTCCATCAGAATCGGCGACCCCCTCAGATTTGCTTAACAGAAGTGATGTTCTGTCAGCTGCGCATGCATCCACGGCTACCAGGTTTGCTCATCTGACAGAACACCTGCAGTCAGAAGAAGGCAGCGGACATCTTACTACACCCAGGTACATCTTCAAGTTGACAGTAATTTTGGCAATAAAGTGAGCGTATATAAATAAATGTAGTGTATTGACATCTGTGATGCTGTTTGAATGTTACATTTTGAAAGCCCAAAGGTTTAGCGCTGAGCAGGGTGTACCAACATGGCCTCCGCCACCTTTCCTACTGCATCACAGATTTAAACATACTATATTGGTCTTATATACACTCACTTTATTGCTAAAATTATTCAGAAATTCAAGACATAGATTGGTGTAGTATGTCTTCTGACGCTTCTTCTGACTACAGATGTTCTGTCAGATGAGCGAAGCTGGAAGTGGTCGACGCATGTGCAGCTGGTAAAACGTCACTTCCCTTACCTAATCTGATAGGTCGCCGATTCTGAAGGAACAACAGCAGTTTGGTAAAAAGCTATTCCACCACTCACCCACTGCCTCAGATTGTTCTTGGGAATTGTAGTTGCAAGAATACATGAATCCCATTCCATGACTGCTGTCCTTGACTTTAATTCCTGTCATCCTCAGCATTCTTCTTAGGAATCCATAGGCTTTTCTGGCTATAGTTCTCCCTCTGCTGGCTAGAGTTGAAAGTGCAGCGACATTTAACATACGAGAATGTGTCCTTCATGTCTCTGTAGTCCAGAACCTGTCTACACACTGAATAGTGTATATTGTACAAAAACCTGCCTTGGATTTGGATCAATGTACTGACCTTTACCAGGGGAAGCAAGGAGATTGAACGCTTTATTGTAAATGCACATTTAATCCTAAAACCTGACATTGAAACTGATTTTTTAGTGTGATGTATATTATGTTGCAAAAATATATTTATCACTACTCAGTATATTACAAAAGTACACCCCTCACGTTTTTGTAAATATTTTATTATATCTTTTCATGTGACAAGACTGAAGAAATAACACTTTGCTACAATGTGAAGTAGTGAGTGTACATCCTGTATAACAGTTTAAATTTGCTGTCCCCCTCAAAATAACTCAACACGGAGCCATTAATGTCTAAACCGCTGGCAACCAGGGCCGCCATAAGGAATTATGGGGCCCCTCACACAGCTTCAGGCATGGGCCCCCTGGAGCAGAGAAAGGGGGGGTGCTGTCGGCACAAATTGAGAAGCAGGCGGGGCTGCCGCCGCTAATTGAGATTGAGGGGGGAGGCTTGCCATCCAGGGCCCTGCAGACCTTATAAAAAAAAGGGGGGTTGCCATCTGAGCTCCTGGGGGGCCTCAGGGCCCCTTACAGGTGTACTGCCTGTACCCCCTGGTGACAGTCCTGCTGGCAACATAAATAAATACACCCCTAAGTGAAAATGTCCAAATTGGGCCCAATAAACCATTTTCCGTATCTGGTGTCATGTGACTCTTTAGTGTTAGGGTCCTTTCACACGTACGGACCGTATGTCCGCTTTTTCATCCATCTGTTTGCGGATGAAAAAAGGGACATACATTGGTCCCTATGTTTATCCGCCGACACGCGTAATCGTCCGCCTTTGCAAACATCCACTTTTGTGGATGGAAGAAAGCCCTATTTTTTCTTCCGTCTGCAGAGCGGATCGGATGAGCACGGACATACGGTCCGTGTTCATCCGCTCCCCCATAGGGGAGAGTGGAAAAAAAACAGGGCGGTCTCTGCACAGTGACTAATGGTTTCCAATCAGGATTTCCCAAACAGCGCATTTTTAATTAAAGAGGTCATATCCATCTGGTGAGCAGTTTTTATTTCTGAGCACTTTGGGTGTATCTGAATTACAAGCGGTGAAGGAATTTTCCTTTTTTCTGTGGGTCAACTATCGAGACACAACACTTAATTTCATGGACTTCATATTTTACTTAAAACAAAGTATCACACTAATTAACCACTAAAATTCAGTTGATTAAAACATGATAAACAGCGCATAAAAAGTCCAATGTAGATTTAAAGTGTTAGATAAGGTCCATAGATCGGTAAGTGAAGCTGAGAAAAGCGTGAGGAATGCTTGGGAACAAATGGTGATGTACCCTCCACCGATCTCCAATTTCCACCAAAACGTGAGGCACACGCCCCCTCAGGGGTTCAAACTCACCAAAAATACAAAAGAACAAGCCTTGTATATCAGTGGATCATCCTGACCAGACCTCCAACATCAGTCACGGGACAGCAGGGGTTAATATATAAAGCTCCAGTGATATGGATCATAAAGGAAACAGAAGCACTATATAGTGTAATACCGTTTAATTTAATATAAAAAAGCCCATATAGCACCGCCCCGCAGCATATCTACGTACATAAAAGTATAAGTAAATGAACAAAAATAGAGTGTAAGGTTCACCGCTCTCCTCCGCACGCTGGAGGTCGCGCTTATCCCGCGGTCACGCTGCTGAAGGCGCCTCTCTTGGTAGCGATGGTGAGATGGTGGAACGCACTCCTTGTGTATCCTGGTTACGCCGTCGTAGCCACGCCCTGACGCGTTTCGTCACATCCGACTTCAACAGAGGGCGTGGCTACTCGGCGTTCATCACGTCTTTATGCCCCTCAATCGTCTGCCATTGGATAATCTGTCCGCGCTCGTTTGCTCCCATTGGTGAATCAGGAGACGGAAGTGAGTAGCGGACGTCAACAATAGCTAAACATCGAGTCTGCACAAGTACGTGATTATATTAAAGAATACTGCACAAATTCGTTATGACAGTCACATACAATAGTAGGGATTGTTGATCAAACAGCATATACCCAATTGTTTTAATAGGTAGCCATGATTTCTGTAAACGACAAAAATCTTTGGGAAAAAAACAAACGCAACAACGGCATCACTCGTGTTTAACCATTAGTTGGCCGCTCGTGTTTAACCCTTAGTTGGCTAGTCACAACCTATCTGTCACATTATAATGAGCAATCATGGATTTGACAAGTTGTCTAATCATCTGACAAGGCTGTTAAATATCCATTAGCTTTCACAGTTTATGGAGAAAAGTAACAGCCTTTGAGGACAACTCCACATAGTCAGCTAAAACAACATAATAAAACATGTTAAAAAACAAACCCATGTTAAAGGATATATATATATATCTCAAGGCTAAAAATACAGGAAAATGATGAGGACTCCTCATCAATAGAGGTTCTATATGAATTCAGTAAAAATACCATAATGAATAATAATAATTAAAGATCAATAAAGGATAAATGATCACTAAATAATCAATATGCGTTAATCAATATCAATAAAAATAAAAATATTAATAAAAATATTAATAAAAATATTAATAAAAGGTTGGAGAAAAAAGGAGACGACATAATGTTACATTTAGCCAAGGGTGAATAATCAGTTGGAGTAGGCAGAACTGATAGATAACCATGTAGACAGATGACCCAGGGGGCGCACCATGAGACACCTGTCAAGTCAATAGATAATTATATAGGCAAACTTTATACTGTCATATGTATATGTGTATATAAAAATGAATGTAATACACACATAAAAAATACCATAGGTACACAAAGATCAGTCATCTCCTTAAAGGAAGAAAAACTGTCTAATTAAATATACACCTAATTAGGGAGATAATGCATATCTACTATAATGTGTAATACTAATGGTCACTAATAAAACAGTTGATATCTAGTTCAACGTTTAACCCTTTGGGCACTAGAGTGTCCACAGAATATATCCATTCAGTTTCAAGCTTGGACAATTCTCTTACGCGATTAGAGCCCCTCCAGGAAGGTTTCAAATGACGGACTCCCCAAAATTTAAGGCCTGCTGGGTTCTTATCGTGGAACAGCTTAAAGTGTAAGGAAACGTTGTGGTCCTTGTACCCCAGTATAATATTGGCTATATGTTCAGCTATCCTGACTTTTAATTCCCTCTTTGTGCGGCCTACATACATGAGTTTGCAAGGACACTCTAAAATATAGACTACATAAGAGGTATTGCATGTAATAAATTCTTTTATGGGGAAAATAACATTGTTTGTTGTAGAGGTGATACTCTCTATAGCTCTCATAGGTCTTTCTACCACTTTACAGGGGCGACATTTACGACATGCAAAGAATCCATCTTTATCCCAAAAAGTGAGGGCTTTTTTCGGAGGATCTAAAACTTTCTTTACAACTCTATCTCCAAAGTTCTGTGCTTTTTTGTAGATAAAGCTTGGTTTAATGGGAATGACAGTTCTTAATACTTTGTCTAAGAATAGTACATGCCAGTGTGATAGAAAGATAGATTCCACTTCTTTATATTGAGAGTGATAACCGGAAAGAAAACTCCATTCATGAGTGTTTTTATTATTAATATCAATAGACAATGGTTTGATTTTCAGGCATTCAGATCTTGGTACCAATAAAAGTTCATTAATAGCTTTCGTTAATTGCTTATCTTGATATCCCTTTTCCAGGAATTTCTCTTTTAGTATACATGACTGAGAAATGAAGTCTTCGTCATTAGTGCAATTACGCCTTACTCTTGAGAACTGTCCTTTTGGGATATTTCGTAGCCACATAGGGTGATGGCCACTTGAGGTTGGCAAATAGCTATTTGAATCAGTAGGTTTAAAATAAACCTTGGTTCCTAATCTGTTGCCATTACGATAAATATTCAAGTCTAAAAAGTGAATACTGTCACGATTAAACTCACTTGTTAGAGAGATATTACACTTATTGTTGTTAAGTTCTTTTAAGAACACTTCCAAAGAAAACGTTGATCCTGCCCAAATGAAAAAAAGGTCATCGATATATCTTCTGTATACAATCAGTTGATCTTTTTTATTATTAAAAATCGTCTTATCCTCCCATTCGGCCATAAATAGGTTTGCTATGCTCGGGGCGAATTTAGCCCCCATAGCAACGCCCGTCTTTTGCAGGTAAAATTGTCCATCATACCAGAAATAGTTGTGACTGAGGCAGAAATCTAATGAATTACGTAAAAATACTTTTAAATTGTGGGATAAATCGTCCCTTTGTGATAATGCCCAATTAAGAGCTAGTAGTGCATCATCATGCTGAATCACAGTATAAAGGGAGGATACATCAGCTGTAACTAAAAATACTTCATCGCCCAATGTTGATAGGTCTATACTTTGTAAAAGTATAAGTAGCTCTTTTGTGTCTTTCAGATAGGCCTTAGTCTTGACCACACTTTTCTGTAGAAAATGGTCCAAGAATTGGCCCAATCGTGATGAAAGGGATCCAATCCCATTAACGATTGGCCTGCCCGGAGGGGAATTCACGTCCTTATGTATTTTAGGCAGGGTATAGATCGTTGGGATCCTACTACTACTAGGGACTAAGAATTTTCGTTCTTTAATTGAAAGGGCCCGATTCCGATAACCTGATTTTATCAGATGTTTCAACTCTTCTTCATATTGCAGAGTCGGGTCCTTACTTAGTCTTTTGTAGGTCGATCCATTCATGAGCATGTCCATCATCTGTGTGTGATAAAAGTCCTTTGTTAAGATGACCACACGCCCTCCTTTGTCAGCTGGTCTGATGACGATCTCATTTCTTTCTTCTAATGCTTCTATACCCTCTTTGATGTGTCTATAGAGGTTATAGAAGCATTAGAAGAAAGAAATGAGATCGTCATCAGACCAGCTGACAAAGGAGGGCGTGTGGTCATCTTAACAAAGGACTTTTATCACACACAGATGATGGACATGCTCATGAATGGATCGACCTACAAAAGACTAAGTAAGGACCCGACTCTGCAATATGAAGAAGAGTTGAAACATCTGATAAAATCAGGTTATCGGAATCGGGCCCTTTCAATTAAAGAACGAAAATTCTTAGTCCCTAGTAGTAGTAGGATCCCAACGATCTATACCCTGCCTAAAATACATAAGGATGTGAATTCCCCTCCGGGCAGGCCAATCGTTAATGGGATTGGATCCCTTTCATCACGATTGGGCCAATTCTTGGACCATTTTCTACAGAAAAGTGTGGTCAAGACTAAGGCCTATCTGAAAGACACAAAAGAGCTACTTATACTTTTACAAAGTATAGACCTATCAACATTGGGCGATGAAGTATTTTTAGTTACAGCTGATGTATCCTCCCTTTATACTGTGATTCAGCATGATGATGCACTACTAGCTCTTAATTGGGCATTATCACAAAGGGACGATTTATCCCACGATTTAAAAGTATTTTTACGTAATTCATTAGATTTCTGCCTCAGTCACAACTATTTCTGGTATGATGGACAATTTTACCTGCAAAAAACGGGCGTTGCTATGGGGGCTAAATTCGCCCCGAGCATAGCAAACCTATTTATGGCCGAATGGGAGGATAAGACGATTTTTAATAATAAAAAAGATCAACTGATTGTATACAGAAGATATATCGATGACCTTTTTTTCATTTGGGCAGGATCAACGTTTTCTTTGGAAGTGTTCTTAAAAGAACTTAACAACAATAAGTGTAATATCTCTCTAACAAGTGAGTTTAATCGTGACAGTATTCACTTTTTAGACTTGAATATTTATCGTAATGGCAACAGATTAGGAACCAAGGTTTATTTTAAACCTACTGATTCAAATAGCTATTTGCCAACCTCAAGTGGCCATCACCCTATGTGGCTACGAAATATCCCAAAAGGACAGTTCTCAAGAGTAAGGCGTAATTGCACTAATGACGAAGACTTCATTTCTCAGTCATGTATACTAAAAGAGAAATTCCTGGAAAAGGGATATCAAGATAAGCAATTAACGAAAGCTATTAATGAACTTTTATTGGTACCAAGATCTGAATGCCTGAAAATCAAACCATTGTCTATTGATATTAATAATAAAAACACTCATGAATGGAGTTTTCTTTCCGGTTATCACTCTCAATATAAAGAAGTGGAATCTATCTTTCTATCACACTGGCATGTACTATTCTTAGACAAAGTATTAAGAACTGTCATTCCCATTAAACCAAGCTTTATCTACAAAAAAGCACAGAACTTTGGAGATAGAGTTGTAAAGAAAGTTTTAGATCCTCCGAAAAAAGCCCTCACTTTTTGGGATAAAGATGGATTCTTTGCATGTCGTAAATGTCGCCCCTGTAAAGTGGTAGAAAGACCTATGAGAGCTATAGAGAGTATCGCCTCTACAACAAACAATGTTATTTTCCCCATAAAAGAATTTATTACATGCAATACCTCTTATGTAGTCTAGAGTGTCCTTGCAAACTCATGTATGTAGGCCGCACAAAGAGGGAATTAAAAGTCAGGATAGCTGAACATATAGCCAATATTATACTGGGGTACAAGGACCACAACGTTTCCTTACACTTTAAGCTGTTCCACGATAAGAACCCAGCAGGCCTTAAATTTTGGGGAGTCCGTCATTTGAAACCTTCCTGGAGGGGCTCTAATCGCGTAAGAGAATTGTCCAAGCTTGAAACTGAATGGATATATTCTGTGGACACTCTAGTGCCCAAAGGGTTAAACGTTGAACTAGATATCAACTGTTTTATTAGTGACCATTAGTATTACACATTATAGTAGATATGCATTATCTCCCTAATTAGGTGTATATTTAATTAGACAGTTTTTCTTCCTTTAAGGAGATGACTGATCTTTGTGTACCTATGGTATTTTTTATGTGTGTATTACATTCATTTTTATATGCACATATACATATGGCAGTATAAAGTTTGCCTATATAATTATCTATCGACTTGACAGGTGTCTCATGGTGCGCCCCCTGGGTCATCTGTCTACATGGTTATCTATCAGTTCTGCCTACTCCAACTGATTATTCACCCTTGGCTAAATGTAACATTATGTCATCTCCTTTTTTCTCCAACCTTTTATTAATATTTTTATTTAATATTTTTATTAATATTTTTATTTTTATTGATATTGATTAACGCATATTGATTATTTAGTGATCATTTATCCTTTATTGATCTTTAATTATTATTATTCATTATGGTATCTTTACTGAATTCATATAGAACCTCTATTGATGAGAAGTCCTCATCATTTTCCTGTATTTTTAGCCTTGAGATATATATATATATCCTTTAACATGGGTTTGTTTTTTAACATGTTTTATTATGTTGTTTTAGCTGACTATGTGGAGTTGTCCTCAAAGGCTGTTACTTTTCTCCATAAACTGTGAAAGCTAATGGATATTTAACAGCCTTGTCAGATGATTAGACAACTTGTCAAATCCATGATTGCTCATTATAATGTGACAGATAGGTTGTGACTAGCCAACTAAGGGTTAAACACGAGCGGCCAACTAATGGTTAAACACGAGTGATGCCGTTGTTGTGTTTGTTTTTTTCCCAAAGATTTTTGTCGTTTACAGAAATCATGGCTACCTATTAAAACAATTGGGTATATGCTGTTTGATCAACAATCCCTACTATTGTATGTGACTGTCATAACGAATTTGTGCAGTATTCTTTAATATAATCAGACTCGATGTTTAGCTATTGTTGACGTCCGCTACTCACTTCCGTCTCCTGATTCACCAATGGGAGCAAACGAGCGCGGACAGATTATCCAATGGCAGACGATTGAGGGGCATAAAGACGTGATGAACGCCGAGTAGCCACGCCCTCTGTTGAAGTCGGATGTGACGAAACGCGTCAGGGCGTGGCTACGACGGCGTAACCAGGATACACAAGGAGTGCGTTCCACCATCTCACCATCGCTACCAAGAGAGGCGCCTTCAGCAGCGTGACCGCGGGATAAGCGCGACCTCCAGCGTGCGGAGGAGAGCGGTGAACCTTACACTCTATTTTTGTTCATTTACTTATACTTTTATGTACGTAGATATGCTGCGGGGCGGTGCTATATGGGCTTTTTTATATTAAATTAAACGGTATTACACTATATAGTGCTTCTGTTTCCTTTATGATCCGTATCACTGGAGCTTTATATATTAACCCCTGCTGTCCCGTGACTGATGTTGGAGGTCTGGTCAGGATGATCCACTGATATACAAGGCTTGTTCTTTTGTATTTTTGGTGAGTTTGAACCCCTGAGGGGGCGTGTGCCTCACGTTTTGGTGGAAATTGGAGATCGGTGGAGGGTACATCACCATTTGTTCCCAAGCATTCCTCACGCTTTTCTCAGCTTCACTTACCGATCTATGGACCTTATCTAACACTTTAAATCTACATTGGACTTTTTATGCGCTGTTTATCATGTTTTAATCAACTGAATTTTAGTGGTTAATTATTGTGATACTTTGTTTTATACTTTGAATAGACAAATTTATTTGTCTTATTTTAAATAGCTGCTGATAGTAACATATATCGCTTTACTGCTCTCAAGTGGAGATTTTTATCTTGAGATTTGTATATGTTATTATGATATCATTTTTTTGGTATTTTTTTATATCTATACACCTGTATGGTTGGTCCACTCCTTAGATTTATCCAACTCTCAGTCTAAGTAATACCTGTCCTTGGCGCCGGGAAGTGCACAGTGAATTTCCTTCTGCTGCCGTTCCCCCTTCTGTCTTTCTTTGTGCACTCTTTTATTCATATTTTACTTATTAATAAAATGTGGGTCACACTATATGTATACTGTGACAAACCCTTGTCCTTAAACAAAACTTGGTCTGCCGTCAATGCTTCCTCTGTCCAGAACCAGCACTATACAAGACTCTTTAGCCCCCCCCCCCCAGTCAGCAGACAACACCTCAGTGTAGGGTAAAAAAACACCAGACTACTTTATTCCAGCACATGTTACACAGATCTCTCACTTCAAAACTTCCCCCCGCCCAGGGCGGGTTAAACTGTCCAATCACAATAGAAACACAGGTCAGGTGTGTTCAAACTTCCCATCAGTAAACACACTTGCACATCCCATAATAGTTGAGGCAGGCAGCCATGATAGAACAATAGAATACAGTCACACCCCAAACCATCACAGCATGAGACGACACACAATATATACAGTGCCTTGCGAAAGTATTCGGCCCCCTTGAACTTTGTGACCTTTTGCCACATTTCAGGCTTCAAACATAAAGATATAAAACTGTAATTTTTTGTGAATAATCAACAAGTGGAACACCATCATAAAGTGGAACCAAAATTATTGGATATTTCCAACTTTTTTAACAAATAGAAAACTGAAAAATTGGGCGTGCAAATTTATTCTGTCCCCTTTAGTTAATACTTTGTAGCACCACCTTTTTGCTGCGATTTACAGCTGTAAGTTGCTTGGGGTATGTCTCTATCAGTTTTGCACATCGAGAGACTGACATTTTTGCCCATTCCTCCTTGCAAACAGCTCGAGCTCAGTGAGGTTGGATGGAGAGCGTTTTGTTAACAGCAGTTTTCAGTTCTTTCCACATATTCTCGATTGGATTCAGGTCTGGACTTTGACTTGGCCATTCTAACACCTGGATATGTTTATTTGTGAACCATTCCATTGTAGATTTTGCTTTATGTTTTGGATCAAATCTCCTCCGTCCCAGTCTCGGGTCTTTTGCAGACTCCAGGTTTTCTTCCAGAATGGTCCTGTATTTGGCTCTATCCATCTTCCCATCAATTTTAACCATCTTCCCCGTCCCTGCTGAAGAAAAGCAGGCCCAAACCATGATGCTGCCACCACCATGTTTGACAGTGGGGATGGTGTGTTCAGGGTGATGAGCTGTGTTGCTTTTACGCCAAACATAACGTTTTGCATTGTTGCCAAAAAGTTTTTTGGTTTCATCTGACCAGAGCACCTTCTTCCACATGTTTGGTGTGTCTCCCAGGTGGCTCGTGGCAAACTTTAATCCACACTTTTTATGGATATCTTTAAGAAATGGCTTTCTTCTGGCCACTCTTCCATAAAGGTCAGATTTGTGCAGTATACGACTGATTGTTGTCCTATGGACAGAGTCTCCCACCTCAGCTGTAGATCTCTGCAGTTCATCCAGAGTGATCATGGGCCTCTTGGCTGCATCTCTGATCAGTCTTCTCTTTGTATGAGCTGAAAGTTTAGAGGGACGGCGAGGTCTTCGTAGATTTGCAGTGGTCTGATACTCCTTCCATTTCAATATTATCGCTTGCACAGTGCTCCTTGGGATGTTTAAAGCTTGGGAAATCTTTTTGTATCCAAATACGGCTTTAAACTTCTCCGCAACAGTATCTCGGACCTACCTGGTGTGTTCCTTGTTCTTCATGATGCTCTCTGCGCTTTAAACGGACCTCTGAGACTATCACAGTGCAGGTGCATTTATACGGAGACTTGATTACACACAGGTGGATTCTATTTATCATCATTAGTCATTTAGGTCAACATTGGATCATTCAGAGATCCTCACTGAACTTCTGGAGAGAGTTTGCTGCACTGAAAGTAAAGGGGCTGAATAATTTTGCACGCCCAATTTTTCAGTTTTTTATTTGTTAACAAAGTTTGAAATCTCCAATAAATTTTGTTCCACTTCATGATTGTGTCCCACTTGTGGTTGATTCTTCACAAAAAATGACAGTTTTATATCTTTGTTTGAAGCCTGAAATGTGGCAAAAGGTCGCAAAGTTCAAGGGGGCCGAATACTTTTGTAAGGCACTGTATATATACACATACACACAAGATTGAGTCTGACTAGCACAGATCCTAGTGGGGTTCTCATTCACCCTGTGCCCCTATTAGAGACACAGAGTGATTTACACATAAGAGGGGTCGAGGAAACTGGACACGGATTTTCCAGAGATCTCCAAGGCAAGCTGAGTTGCACAAACCCCCCCACCCAACTTGACCCCTGTCACATATATGTTTACCACAGGTGGTTAAAAAATGTTGCACTTTATGCACCCGTTCACTATTTTCCATGCCATATGGTCTTATTATAGGACCATAATACATTTATCCAGTGCCCCCATCACCCATTTTCCAATTAATCACTTTTGTTGCCAGCGGTTTAGACATTAATGGCTGTGTGTTGAGTTATTTTGAGGGGACAGCAAATTTACACGGTTATAGAAGCTGTACACTCACTACTTAACATTGTAGCAAAGTGCCATTTCCTCAGTGTTGTCACATGAAAAGGTATAATAAAATGTTTAAAAAAAGTGAGAGGTGTACTCACTTTTGAGAGATACTGTATGTCCCTAAAAAAATAGGTTTCTTTTTAGTATATAGTGGAGAAGTGTTTGTCATTTAATGGACCCTGTGCAGTGGACCCTCCAATTTACACAGGAGGTTTGGTGACTAAAATGGGAAGTGTTAGATCCATACAGTTAGATTTTATTTTAATTGTATCCATTACCAAACTGTGCTCTGCTAGATAAAAAAATATTAAACTAAATTACATGCCAAACAGTAAGCACCAGATGTTGTCTAATAGCATTATTCCTTTTTAGACTACACGGCTGTAGACTGCTCAGCACCGAAGGTGGGTATGCCTATTATCTCTAAGCCATAGAAGACGCAAGGGTAATTCAGGCTCAATTAGCCTTTTTAGAAGGATTAAAACTGAATCGATCTGACACAATATGCTACCTGCTCTATCACCATTACAGAGACGGTGGGAATTTTTTTATGTTGCTGGTTTATATTTGGGGAAAACAGACAGATGAATGAATATTTTCTACAACTAAAAACTAGGGCTGTGCAAAATAACTTTTAATTGGTCGATTTAATCTTTAATTTTTTTGATCGATTAAAATTCTTTTAAATGGTACTCACCTCTCCGCTGACTTCTGGGCCTTCAGGGAGTTCCGTCGGAGATCCGGTAACGTCACGGACATCTGGCGGGGCTTCCCGTGTCCATCTGAAGGGCTCCTTTGCTGTGCCTTCATATCGGCATGCCGGCGGGACCTTACTATCTGGCATAACAAGGGCTGTTACACTTCCCTCTATCACTTCCTTCTATCACCCTGGGATTCTACAGCCATCCACTGGGAGTTGTGATAGTTCCCTTCACGGGACATCTACAGTGCCTGCCGCCGAGAATGTGTTTATAGCACGACAGCATCGCGCTGATTCTCGGCGACAGGCTGCCGACATCTCGCACTCGCTGGAATAGTAAAAGCACATTCCAGCGAGTGCGTCATAGAAGCGACGGGGATCCGACGTGGATTCCCGCCAATTCTACACGTGGGCGGAGTTTATGAATCCTGAGAAGGAAGTCCCCGCCGGATTTTAAATAAAAATCCGGCATGGGTTCCCCCCTCAGGAGCATAACGGGCCCTTAGGTCTGGTATGGGTTGTAAGGAGACCCCCCTACGCCAAAAAAACGGCGTGGGGGTCCCCCCACAATCCATACCAGACCCGTATCCAAAGCACGCCGGCCGGCCGGTCAGGAGCGGAGTGGGGGGCGAGCGAGCGCCCCCCTCTCCTGAGCCGTACCGGGCAGCATGCCCTCAACATGGGGGGGTCAGGTGCTCTGGGGCAGGGGGCGCACTCCGGCCCCCACCCCAGAGCACCCTGTCCCCATGTTGATGAGGACAGGGCCCCTTCCCGACAACCCTGGCCGTTGGTTGTACCCCTACCCATTCACCTGCAAGAAAAGTGTAAACACAAATAAACCACACAGTGTATTGAAATATTTTATTAGTTGCCCGCCGGGGGGGGGGGGGTGTGTATGATCGCTTTTATAAAAGCGCCCCCCTCCGGCGGGCTTCTGCGGGGGGTGGGTGCCGCTGTTCTTCACCGCCGTCTGGTTCTCTTCCGCCGCCGGGGGGGGCGCTTTGATAAAAGCGCCCACCACCCGGCGGGCTTCCTTCGACATCTTCGGCGGCGGGGGGGTCTTCTCCCACTCTCCGGGGTCTTCTCCCACTCTCCGGGGTCTTCTCCGCTCTCCGGGGGTCTTCTTCTTCTTCAGGACTCGCCGCCGCTATCTTCGTGTTAGCTCAATTACTGGCGGCGGCGAGTCCCCTCTTCTGTGACGTCTTCTTCTTCTCTTCTCCAGATGTTGACGTGACGCTTCCTTCCGCTGTTATGGCTGGCGCGCGGCTCGCAGCGAGTTATATAGGCCTGTCTTGTGACGTCGCAGTCCCATCATGCTCCGGTAGGTACCACGAGCATGATGGGACTGCGACGTCACAAGACAGACCTATATAACTCGCTGCGAGCCGCGCGCCAGCCATAACAGCGGAAGGAAGCGTCGCGTCAACATCTGGAGAAGAGAAGAAGAAGAAGACGTCACAGAAGAGGGGACTCGCCGCCGCCAGTAATTGAGCTAACACGAAGAAAGCGGCGGCGAGTCCTGAAGAAGACCCCCGGAGAGCCGGAGAAGACCCCCGGAGAGCCGGAGAAGACCCCGGAGAGTGGGAGAAGACCCCGGAGAGTGGGAGAAGACCCCCCCGCCGCCGAAGA
This sequence comes from Rana kukunoris, assembly GCA_029574335.1. NCBI lineage: Eukaryota > Metazoa > Chordata > Amphibia > Anura > Ranidae > Rana > Rana kukunoris. The sequence continues at coordinate 495,906,328 of CM056050.1, read as the reverse complement.
TGTCGAAGGAAGCCCGCCGGGTGGTGGGCGCTTTTATCAAAGCGCCCCCCCGGCGGCGGAAGAGAACCAGACGGCGGTGAAGAACAGCGGCACCCACCCCCCGCAGAAGCCCGCCGGAGGGGGGCGCTTATATAAAAGCGATCATACACACCCCCCCCCCCCGGCGGCCAACTAATAAAATATTTCAATACACTGTGTGGTTTATTTGTGTTTACACTTTTCTTGCAGGTGAATGGGTAGGGGTACAATGTACCCCATACTCATTCACTTAGGGTGGGGGGCCGGTATCTGGGGGCCCCCTTATTAAAGGGGGCTTCCAGATTCCGATAAGCCTCCCGCCCGCATACCCCGACAACCAACGGCCAGGGTTGTCGGGAAGGGGCCCTGTCCTCATCAACATGGGGACAGGGTGCTCTGGGGTGGGGGGCCGCAGTGCGCCCCCTGCCCCAGAGCACATGACCCCCCATGTTGAGGGCATGCTGCCCGGTACGGCTTAGGAGGGGGGGGTGGCGCTCGCTTGCCCCCCACTCCCCTCCTGACCGGCCGGCCGGCGTGCTTTGGATACGGGTCTGGTATGGATTGTGGGAGGACCCCCACGCCGTTTTTTCGGCATAGGGGGGGTCTCCTTACAGCCCATACCAGACCTAAGGGCCCGTTAAAAAAACAAACGATTAATCGAACACAAAAATTTTGATCAGTAACAGCCCTACTAAAAACCAGTCCACATTGGTATTTGGTTTTAAATATGCTTTGAAGTATAAATATGAACACTTCTAACAAACATTGTTTTTTATGAATGTGCAGATTACCGAGCAATCAAAGGTGTCCTGTTACTCACTGTAGGAAAGACATTATTTATGAGCTGTCTCTTCTGTTACCTTGCTTGTCTGACAGTAATGAATTTGGTTGTTTTCACTTGGAAAGCTCTTTTCCCTTGTGATTGAAATACTACAGCAATTCAGTTGCATACCTGATGAAGCTGAAGGAAGCAGAAAGTATACAAATGCTGCATCTCAACGCTTTTTCTTGCATAGATTTTTCTGGGCTTCTTGTTCACATGATTCATCTGTTTTTCAATAAATCAATACAAAAATACTTATGAGAACAGATTGAACCAACATCCAGGCAATCGGCTAAATACGCAATTGAAATATATACAGTATTTGAAGTGTTTTTCCCGCCTAAGGTTCTGTAGTGATGTTCAGCCAGTCTTGTTATACAGATGTGCCACACTGGCAGGTAACACTGTAATGTTCTGGTACAGCTTTGTAGTTTCACATGGTACTTCTGTGCCTTCAGTCTGCTCAATTCATAAAGCTTTTATGAATGGAAAATAATCTTTGGATGGAGGACAGATGAATGATTAAAAGGTCCACTGCCTCCATGTATAGGTCCTGTATCATTCATAGAAGCTAAAGCACCGCTAGGCAGAAAGGGTGAGCATACTTAGGTTGACATTCCCTGCTGCCAAGGACCATATCTATTCATCACAAATCGGTCATCTTCCTAGCAGCGTTGTCAGATGGGGGAGGAACTGTCCAATGACGCTGCTCAGAAATGAAGTGACAGTTAAAAATATATCAAGATAGAGCTTCTATAATGTATCACTCCTGTAAAACCTTGGTTTGAGAGCGTTTTGCAAGACAAGCAACATTTTTAAATACATTTTGACTTGATATACAAGCGATGTCTTGATATACAAGTAGTGCCATGTCACAACTTTGTATAAAATATAAGAAAGGTGCCTCTAAGTGTAGCAATATGGTTACATTTAATGAAGGTACAACATTTAGAGCATGGACCATCTTCTGCACCGCCATCCCTTCCACACTGCGTTCCATGAGTGCTTCAAGCCAAGCTTTAATTTAGATGTGCCTATTTTAATCATCAACCATGAGTTGCTAAATGTTGTACCTTCATTAAATGTAACCATATTGCTACACTTAGGAGGCGCCTCTCTTCTCTTTTATACTCTGTAGCTCCTTCTGGATTTTGCTTCTAATCCCCTTGTAGAGGCTTCCATTACATTGCTATAATCTTTTTATATGGACTATAGACTGAAGGATAAATGGTTGTGGAACAAATCATTTGAGTTTCCATTATTTCTTATGGGGAAATTTGCTTTGATATACTAGTGCTTTGGATTACAAGCATGTTTCTGGAACGAATTATGCTCGCAATCCAATGTTTTACTGTATAGGCAAAACTTTATTTTTGTGCGAATACCGATACTTTTTTAAATGTCATGTGACAGTTTTCAAACCACAATACAGACTAAGGATATTTTCTTTACAATTATGAAGAACTCTAACTCAAGACATTATAAAAGAATAAAAATTTGTAAAAATGAATAAAAATGTTTTATTTTCTTGTCACACAGTAGTAAAAAACGCAAAGAATTTTCACAGAACATGTTGATAAATACAAAAAAAGTATTCTATTTAGGTATCGGGAGCATTTGCACGAGTACAAGTACTCCCGCAAATACTCGGTATCGGTCCCGATACCAGTATCGGTATCTGGACAACCCTAGCTATAACAATACAAATCATAACCTTCATCCATAAATTGCAAGACTAACTAGGGCGGAGAACAGTGGGAATTTATATGAAGCATGCAAAGTAAATGGTTACAAATATATCTGGCTAGTGACTGGTAATAATATGCAAGCTGCTATATAATAGTAAATTGTAAACAAGTAATAATTGTATATAAGCATAAAATATTTATTCCATATTTTAATACATTTAAGTATAATGGCATAATAAAATATTAATACACGGTATTGCCAGACTTTTGATCCATATGAATAACAACAATGTAAAACGTATACAGTAAAACCTTGGTTTGAGAGTAACTTGGTTTGACAGCGTTTTGCAAGACAAGCAAAATGTTTTAATACATTTTGCCTTGATATACAAGCGATGTTTTGATATAAGAGTAGCGTCATGTCACAACTGAGTATAAAAAAAGGAAAGGAGCCTCTAATGCCGAAGAAGATTTTTCCATTACTAAGTTGCGTTGGCTTTTTGGGACTCTTTCCAGATCACATGTGGATCTTCTTCTGATTGGACATTTATTTTGCACTTTATTCTTCAATTATAGCACTGGACTTGCATTTTTTGCAGCATTTTGCACTTCGTCAATTTTTGCATATAGGATTGTGAATTCATTGTTCTGCAGAGATTGATCTGATTATTATTATACTTTATATTCTCATCATTGATGATATTTGGCTGATTTTAGGTTCACAGTTTGACTAATAAGTAGTAGTATTTTTTGAATTCGTAACTCAAGCCAGAGGGATTACAGCAAGGATTACAGACCAGCGCCTTTCGCTGTTTCTTTGTACAGGCACAATCATGTACATGTATGTGACGGCCTTCTTCGGGACACGGCACGAGTTTGGCAGCAGATTTCAGCCAATAATTTTGGATTTTCTGATTGGCTTTGTCCAATCATGAACAGAGTATTGTATTTACAAAAACACAACTGTGTATATAAGAACATTTCTTCTAGTTGAAAAGCAGGGAATAAAAAGATGGTACAGGAAAGGCAGCACACATTGTTAATCAGTTAACCCCTTGATTACCCCTAGATAACCCTATTTTTAGCCAGTGTCAGTACAGTATTATCACTGATCACTGCATTGCTGTCTTTAGCCATGCCAGTGTCAGTTAGTGACCCTCCCAGTCAGTGTCGGTTAGTGCCAGATTATACGCCGCCCTATCACACTCCCACTAGAAGTCGCTGATCACCACATTACAGTATAGTGTCTATAGCTGCGTAAATTACATTATATACTGTATAAATCTTAACTTTCGCACAAACCAATTTTTTTACACTTATGTTTTTATTATACATGTAGCAGCTTACATTTTGGCTTAACTTTTAAAAAAATGTTAGATTATTATTATTTTTTTTTGTATATGATTTATAACGGAAAGCAGCAAATACAATTTTTTGGTCGTTTTTTCATTTTATTAAAAAACAACCAGTGATCAAATACCACCAAATGAAAGCTCTATTTGTGTGAACAATAATTTATAAACATTTTATTGGCATATCGTTGCATGCCCACGCAATTGCCAGTTAAAGTAACACAGTGCTGTAATGCAAAAAATGCTCTGGTCACAAAGGGGTAAAACCTTCCTGAGGTCAAGTGGTTAAATTGTGCTAAGGTTGGTGTTTGATTGTTGTAGTGATTGAATGTTCTGAAACATTTTGTTCTAATACTCAATAAACAATTTCCTTGATGTGGACATAAAAAGTGTTATGTACACTAAAACATTTGCTTTATTAATGCCGCCTTAGTTCAGGTGTGCCTTGTTTGATCTCCTAGCCAATGTCATGTTTTATTAACAAGCCTTAATTACTGCCTCTGTCACAGTAATGATTGTTAATTGCATAGATCCTTTGTGATTGGCTAGGGATTTTTTTTTTTTTTTTAGCATATGTATTGCAGAAGCATATGCGTTATTTGGGATGACCATTTAGTAAAAAGGAGAAAACGATATTCTGCTTGTAAACCTGATTTTTCTACTCCTTAAAAGGACAGTCCCATTTTTGAAAGGGGGGGGGGGGTGGGACGGCATACCACAAGGATAATGTGTAAGTAAATATTTTATGAGTGCTGCTCACTGTTGTCAACTTCACAAGTCCTTGATGTTAAATCACAAGTCCTTCTGGATTTGGCGCCTGTACTACATGCATTTTTGTGAAGCAGCTGGTATTTGCACTTGCCAAGGTAGGAAGAATCTATGCTGTTAGCAGGGTTCTGCTTTTCTTTTATCTTGATATGTAAATACAACACTAATGTGCTTAAACTTGGTTTCTAATTTGATTTCACTTTGCACAGTTTCTTGCATTCTGGTCAATGTTGGAGTGTAGTCATGATTATTTTGGCAAAACAAATTATTTCAATAAACAAAAAATGTTGCCTTACTCTGACAAGCGGCTTTAAAGTGGATGTAAACCCCTAAAAATGTTTTAATTGTTTTATGTCACAATGTAGAGTATAAGATTTCCTATCATCTGTGCCCAGTCTTGCCACACAGAGTTAATCCAGCACTGAGCAATCATCTTTTATTGTTCAGTGAAAATTAATAGACTTCCAGATAAAAACCTGTCAAAATAACAAGTCAGTTTCTCTCTTCTTGCTTTGAGTGACAGGTTATTTACATATCTAGCCTGGACATGTTTATCATATGTTATATTATGTTTATCATAATATGAGGTGAGATCCAAAGTATAAAAAGTGAGGATCCACCCCTCCCCCACATAACACATCCTGGTAATATACAATGAACTTTGGATCACCTCATGTTATGATATAAACATAACATAACATAAAATAAACATGTCCAAGCTAGATATGTAAATAACCTGTCATTCAAAGCAAGAAGAGAGAAACTAACTTTTTATTTTGACAGGTTTTTATCTGGAAGGCTGTTAATTTTCACTGAACAATAAAAGAGGATTGCTCCGCTCTGGATTAACTCTGTGTGGCAAAACTGGGCACAGATGATAGGAAATCTTATACTCTACATTGTGACATCCAAAAATACATGGGTGCAAATACATGTTTTTGTCTGTTTGTTTGCACCTTTATTGCTAACTACTTGATGGCAGGAAAGTTTTGCTCCCGGGTAGGCATATTAGAATAATTTTCTATTGGAAATTTTGAATAATACAGGTACTTCCTGAGCTTTTTGCCCAGTATCGGTTAATAAATTGGCCTATGCTGTATTTTTTGGTTAAAACTGCAAAGATTTTGGTTGAGGTTTTTTTTTGTTTGTTTTAAAGTAGGTTATTAAATCACTATACAGTACATTACCTTAAAATGCATTATTTCCAACATGGTGATGCTTAGCATAGAGAACATTTTTCTTAACCACTTGCTGCCCCGTGTACGTATATGAACTGTTTTTTAAGCAAGAGGTCAGCTTTCCTGTAAAAGTAATTTGGGTGGCTTTATAACTGCCCAGTTAGGCCGCGTACACACGACCGGTTTCCTCGGCAGAATCCAGCAAGAAACTTGTTGGGAGACGTGTTTTGCCGAGGAAGCCAGTCGTGTGTACATTGTTCGACGAGGAAACTGTCGAGAAACTCTACGAGCCAAAAAGAGAGCATGTTCTCTTTTTTCTCGACGGGAGTCGAATTTGGCTCGTCGAGTTCCTTGTCAGGCTGGTTTCCGACGAGAAACTTGAGCGTGTGTATGCTAAGAAACCCACGCAACTTCTGTAAAAGTAGCGTTTGTAATGGAAATAGCACATTTGTCACGCTGTAACAGACTGAAAAGTGAAAATGTCTCTTACCAAACTTTTCAGTAACATGAGATTAGCAAAAGCAGCCCCAAGGTTTGTGCCAGTGGTATCGAACTTCCCCTGCTGTCGTATGTGTGTTGAAGTCACTGCGTTTGAGAACGAGGAGCCTAACAAGGAACTTGACAAGCAAAACGATGTGTTTCGCCTGACGAGTTCCTCAGTCGTGTGTACTCGGCCTTACTCTTGCCTTACTCTTGCATTGCTGTGGAGCTGAACCCTCCCTTTCTGCCCCCACCACTGTTCCCAGGCTATCCCAGGACGGTGATCAGCGGTGAGGTTGGCTGCCCACAGAGGAGATGGAAGAATATCTGTTCTAAAATCTGCTTTGTGATGAATGAAGCCAAAAGCGATCAGGATTTTAGCACTTTTTACTGGTTTCAGAGATGTCTTTCCTTTGCTGTTACAGCCAGGAAAGTAGCTAATCAAACGGAGCTGATTTAAAGAGCCGGGGAGACATCTGTTTGTTCCAAATGAGAGACGGTCCCTCAAAATCAGGTACATTTGGGAGCTATGCCCATTATCACAACCGGAGCTGGTAGGTTGGAAGACTATAAGATGGTGGATAATTATTCCTCTGTTAATTAATACTCTGGGAAACTAGCATTAGTTTCTGCTCTAAAGCCATTAAAAACAAAAGAAGCAATAAATGGGTGTACCTGCACGGCCTGTGATGATGTTGGGAAGAGAGGTGGCAGGATGACCAATAGTCTGGCAAGAAATAAAGCTTTGTGGGCCTGGTCATGATGAAAGGGATTGTCGTCAGATTCTGACCTAAACTTTTCTGTACTGCAGTTAAAGTAAAGCTTGGTCAAGGCCCACACCACCATTTAATTGATTAGTGAGGGAACATTAACTAATTTGTTTAGCCCTGAGCTCCCCTCTTCTATCGGCCAGCTTTTTGGTCACTGTGTAGTAATATAGTCAAGTTAAAATGTGATAATGTTATGCAGCACTAGGGACATAACGGTAATGAAGTTTGTTCAATGCCTGTCTGCCTGCTGCACAGTGTAGAAAACTTTTTGCCACTGCGACCTCCCCACGGCGCTAATTTTTATTTATTTTTTGTACTGAGAGGGTTAACATCAGCCACTGCAAGTGTTAAAGAGCTGCAATGCTCGCCCACCTTTCCCCGTCTCCTTCATTCATAGAACTTTATAGTATTCTTTCCCAGGATGCAAAGTGTGCTGTGAATAGAGGGCTGGAACATGAATGAGCTGATCTACCTCCTTCAATCACAGAACACATTGCATTCTGGGAAAAAATACTGTGAATGAAGAAGGCAGGTGGAAGGGGAGGACAAGTTTTATAACACTTTCATGCTGGCTGATGATGGCCCCTGCAGCGATGAAAAGTGAGCGATGTGTAAAGGACCTGGCAGCAGTAGTGAACTATACAGTAGACGCCCGGACATGAGACATGCTTCATTACAGTTATGTCCCTGGTGCTGCATAGAAAAAATGTAATTAAACATCAGCTTTAAATTTTGTAAATACATCAACCTCAAATTTTATGTTCCTGTTCATGGTATGTTTCTCAATGACCACAGATACAAGTATTTTACAGTCTGTATGAATGTAATACTTGGCAGCAGCGCACCTGTGTGTTATTTTTAGTCACTTTTATTGCTGTTGCAAGGAATGTAAACATCCTTGTGACTGCAATATGCATGTGACATGTACTCTCTTTATGGAGAGATCTGGAATCTAAAAGACTCCAAATTTCTCCTCTGCACTGGTTGCTTGGGTCTACCGGTGGAATGGGAGAGCCTGAGATAGCCATGGAATGCGACGGGGGAGGGGGCGGGCTGCTGCTTCTAATAGCAATCGATCGGCTTGTAAGCCTTTCCGATTATTTTTACAGGAGCGCCTACCGCCGGTCCTTTAAAAACAATACCGGGGTGATGCCTGCATCATCCCAGTACAGGCGGTGTCCCCCCTGATAAATGCCACCCAAGGCAAACCTCTTGTTTGCCTCACGGTAGATATGCCCCTGCCTAAGCCTCATCTCGATTAAGCAATGTTGCACAAGAGCCTTTGCTGTCTGGGACTCTCCCTTCTAATTGGCTGAGAGACAGTAGCCGGCACCATTGGCACCCGCTGCTGTCAATCAAAGTCAGTGAGCCCTTAAGGAGGGAGGGGGCATGGCCGAACCACGACTCCTTGTCTGAATGGACACACAGAGCAGCGGCTCAGGTGCCCCCTTAGCAAGTTGGGGCACTGGACAGAAGGGAGGGACCAGGAGTGTTGGCGGGGGAACTGAGAAGAGGAGGTTCTGGGCTGCTTTGTGCAAAACCACTGCACAGAGCAGGTACATTTTTAAACAAAACAAGCAAGACTTTAATATCAGTTTAAGCTGCAAATGGCAGTGGATCTGGGCAGTGAATTGCATTGCCTGGCACCCACAGCAAAAATATTTTATACATGAAATGTGACCTAATTTTTGCTTTGCAGAAATAAATTCTTATGGTACTTCATCCCCGTTAGGAAATGTTACACATTGAATGAAAAAGAACAGAATTATTTGGCTAGTGCTATATTTAGGTTTTCCTTTTCAGACTTCCAAAACTTGATTAACATGATTTAGAAGTCTTTTGCCCTGCTGAGAATGGACACAGCTTATAGTAGTGTCTTCATTTTTTGGCCTACTAGGCATTTAACCCATGTGTTCCCCGTCCAGGCATTTAGTTTGCCTGGGAGGCAACGGGTGCAGAGTCCAGCCCTGCAGCCTTTCAAAGTCTAACAGGCTGAAATACACTGTGTCTGGGTGGGGCTGAATGGTGTACTAAGTTTTTCTCACATTTTGGACCCTATTAGTCTAGGGACATATGCTCATAACTTAGGTATTCTGCCTTCCGGGCATACTTCCCTGAATGCATAAGGCGCCCAGACATGAGTACCACTTGGTGCCACGTTCAACCCCATCTAGCTGCACCCATAGACTTTTGACAGACTGCATGCAGCAAGAATGGACGCACACATGCTAAATACCTAATGTGCAGGTAGTACAGGAATCATATTTATATCATTTTTATTTTTAGACAATCTCCTAAAGGTAAACTCCAGGCAATATTTTTGCACGCATTGCATGTGTTAACTGCTTGTTTTGTTCGAAGGGAGAGGACAGCGGAAGCGTACTTAACTGGCTCGCCAATGCTCCCTGCACGAGACCAGTCCATGTGGCTCCTGCCCCCATGTGTTCTAGTGTTGTTGAAAATGGACTGTTCCTGGCTATAGAAAGGAACACTCCACAGCTGGACCGTAGGAGTATGGTTTTCCAGTGGATCAGGTGAGTATAAACTTTCTGTTTGCCCCTAAAAAAAAAAACAAAAAAAAAAAAAAACGAACAGTTGACCCATACAGTGCAGGCAACAGATGTTAGGCATTCATTTCAACATGCATTGTATGTAAAATTGTCCTGCACACTTGGCAAATATTGTGTATATGAAATAGTGCTGAGCTGATGAAATTAAAAAAGTAATAAGTGCAAAAAAATCCCCAATATGAAGTTACATATTTCTATATTTTAGTGTGCTGATTTACTAAAAAAATATAAAGCAAATAAATGCACAAAGAATCCAAGAAAAAAAAAGAACCTTAATTGCACTACCTATAAAGGTAAATAACCTACCAGCAAATACTGTGACAGTGGTAAAGTGCAAATACCAAAAATAAAACAGGTCCTATAAAGTGCAGCAAACGTGTAAACATACGTGGTAATCCAATTTATACACAGTACACAGTGATTTTTAAATGTCTATGAAAAATTAAAAACATGCATAATAAAATATAAAAGTACACAAATATAAAGTGCTGGATATGAGTGGTGGGTGACAGATTTCCTGTAAAGTGTCCACACTGTGAGCGTTCTCCTAATAGTGGTGAGTGGATGGCCCCTTACCCCACCTGTCTGTGGGGTATGGGTTCTCGAGGGAAATATGTTCAAATATCAGGGAGGGGATAAAGAAGGAATCCCAATATGGTTTAGTAGGTTTTTACAATCGTTCCGTATTTATTGATTAAAATAATGATAATAATATTTTAATCAGCTTCTGAGCTGGCATGCGTTTTCACTTAGGGGCCCATTCAGACTATTGCCTTGCAGTAACTTCTATTAAAAACCTGAGTTATTGCAGTGTGTGTCATTGGACAGATCTATGCGTTGTGGTGCTCTTCATTGCTAATGGTACTGAAACACACTGCACAATAGCTGCCAAGACACAGCAGCATTGTGGTGCCATTTGTTGGCCTGTTGCAGGGTGTGGAGAACCTATTGTAGCGGTACCCCCCGAGGGGCTGCTAATAATAGAATGGGATGGCACATTACCTTATGGCTTATTCCGAACATCTACCGCCGTATCTCCATGCTCTTCTGTCTCACTACTGAATCACCTTCTCGTCTGTCCTAACCCTGAACCCATCTGCTCCACCACTGTACCCCCCTGCTCTTCTGCCCCACCTCTGTACCCCCTGCTCTCCTGCCCCACCACTGTAACCCTCTGCTCATCTACCCCACCAATATGCCTCCTTTCACATCTGTCCCACTGCCCTACCCCCTGCTTTTCTGCCTCAACACTGAACCCCCATGCACATCTACCCGACCTTTTGTACCCTCCTGCTCATCTGCTCCACCGCTGTACCCTCTTCTCATCTATGATATTCGTGATATGCAGAGTGGTGAAAGGAAGCAGAGATGAGACTCATCTACCTGTCCTGGCACATTTATCTTGCTGATCCACCTCTTGCATCCAGCCCTTGTGCTTGTATGTGATGTGTGGGATGTATGAGACGTCGCATCCAAGAATCTGGAATGGATGCGCAGTGATGAGCTCAGGTCAGTGGCAATTTCTGAAAGCAGCGGGTCTGTGTGCAGGATCTTAATTTGGGCCCCCGCAGCTGAGAAAAAGTGGATGGGGTGTGATTTTCATTGCGCTGAATACTGGCTGTGGCATAATGTGACAGAGTGCCAGGGGTCAGTAGTAAGTGATGTAAAGGTTCAGGAATAATTTCAACAACATTTTCAGAAGCTCAACAGTAATTTCACAAACTGTCACCTGATTTTGGTTTTCTCAATCCGTGAAATACCTTCTTTCTGATATTAGTAGTGGCAACCAAGCAGGTAATCTTCCTCCAGATGGTGGGTGGGGCTAGCAGGACTGTGATTGGCTTTAGTAAGTGGCCAATGACGGTCCTTCTCCTCCTGGAAAAAGTGACCCCCCCCAGCAGAACTGCATCCAACCTCTTCCCATAACAAAAGGTGACTATTGCATCTACAGCAAAGTTAGAGAACCAAACCATGTTTCCCATCTTTTACAATGTGTGGGGGCACAGTGCCTCCCCCTCAGTGCAGGTGCGGCGTGGGGAATTCTGAAATTGGAATGCATTAGTTTCTCACTGACACTTCCCTGCGCTGCTCTGCTGATGGGGAGGGAGTCAAGTGCCGGCAAAAGAGGCTTTGCGTGCCACTTACGGCACCAGTGCCAGGGGTTGCCTACCCCTGAACTAAAGGCTGTAATGTAACAAAATAAGTAAAAGCCAAGGGGGTTGAAATACTTTTGCAAGGTACTGTATTTACTGTTTCACTTTTTGCCTTGGAGTCTAGACGCTACTTTTTTTTGCCATGGGCAGGTTCAGCTACAGAGTTCTCTATTTATAAACTTTTGGCTGCTGGGTTTCTATGGAAACCTAATTGTGGATACAGATTGTAAAGAGTATAATCTTTATTTTACATACTGTGTGTTTAACCACTTAACCCCCGGACCATATTGCTGCCCAATGACCAGAGCACTTTATGTGATTCGGCACTGCGTCACTTTAACTGACAATTGCGCGGTCGTGCGACGTGGCTCCCAAACAAAATTGGTATCCTTTTTTTCCCAAAAATAGAGCTTTCTTTTGGTGGTATTTGATCATCTCAGCGGTTTTTATTTTTTGCGCTATAGACAAAAATAGAGCGACAATTTTTAAAAAAATTCAATATTTTTTACTGTTTGCTATAATAAATATCCCCAAAAAATATATAAAAAAACATTTTTTTTCCTCAGTTTAGGCCGATACGTATTCTTCTTCATATTTTTCATTAAAAAAAAATCATAATAAGCGATGATTGATTGGTTTGCGCAAATGTTATAGCATTTACAAAATAGGGGGTCGTTTTATGGCATTTTTTTTTTTTTTTACTAGTAATGGCGGCAAACAGCATTTTTTTTCAGTACTGCGACATTATGGCTGGCACTTCGAACACTTTTGACATTTTTGGGACCATTGGCATTTTTTTAGCGATCAATGCTATAAAAATGACTTGGATTACTATAAAAATGCCATTGGCAGTGAAGGGGTTAACACTAGGGGGCGGGGAAGGGGTTAAGTGTGTTCCTGGGTGTGTTCTAACTGTATGGGGGGGTGGACTCACTAGGGGAAATCACTGATCTTCTGTTTATACATTGTATGAACAGAAGATCAGCTTTTCCCCCGCTGACAGGACCGGGAGCTTTGTGTTTACACACATAGCTCCCGGTCCCTGCTCTGTAACGAGCGATCGCGTGTGCCCGACAGCGATCGTACCCGCCGGGCACGCGCGCGGGACTCAGGGGCAAGCGGGGACGCCGGCGGCGTGCACGCCCCCCCTAGTGGCCACTTTAATGCAAAGATAATTGCAAAAGAAGTTTGATGTTCCCAAAGTGCTGTATCAAAGCACATTAATATAAATTTGTGTGGAAGAAAAAGGTGCACAAGCAGCAGGGTTGACCACAGCCTGGAGAGGATTGTCAGGAAAAGGCCATTCAAAAGTATTGGGGACTGAGTGGACTGAGGCTGGAGTTGGTGCATCAAGAGCCACCACACACAGACGGATCCTGGACATGGGCTTCAAATGTCTTATTCCTCTTGTCAAGCCACTCCTGAACAACAACAAATGTTAGAACCGTCTCACCCGGGCTAAAGAAAAACAGACCTGGTCTGTTGCTCAGTGGTCCAAAGTCCTCTTTTCTGATGAGGGCAAATTTTGCATTTCATTTGGAAACCAAGGACCCAGAGTATGGAGGAAGAATGGAGAGGAACACACTGCAAGATGCTTGAAGTCCAATGTGAAGTTTCCACAGTCTGTGTTGATTTGGGGAGCCATGTCATCTGCTGGTGTTGGTCCACTGTGCTTCATTAAGTCCAGGGTCAACGCAGCCATCTACCAGGAGATTTTGGAGCACTTCATGCTTCCTTCCGCAGACAAGCTCTATGGGGATGCTGACTTCATTTTCCAGCAGGACTTGGCACCCCACACTGCCAAAAGCACCAAAACCTGGTTCAATGACCGTGAGATTACTGGGCTTGATTGGCCAGCAAACTCGCCTGACCTGAACCCCACAGAGAATCTATGGGGTATTGCCAAGAGAAGAATGAGACATGAGACTGAACAATGCAGAAGAGCTGAAGGCCGCTATTGAAGCATCCTGGTCTTCCATAACATCTGAGCAGTTCCACAGGCTGATCGCTTCCATGCCACGCAACATTGAGGCAGTAATTGCTGCAAATCGGGCCCAAACCAAGTACTGAGTACACATGCTTGGTTATACTTTTCAAAGGTCCTATATTGTTCTATGTACAATCCTTGTTTTATTGATTGCATGTAATATTCAAATTTTCTGAGATTGTAGATTTGGGGTTTTCATGAGCTGTAAGCCATAATCATCAAAATTATGACATCACGGCTTGCACAATCTTGCTTTTAAAGTAATGAATCTCGTATATTAGTATAACCTTTTTGAGTTGCGTTCGTGAAATAAATTAACTTTTGCACGATATTCAAATTTTTTGAGTATCACCTGTAAATAGGGAACTCTGTAACTGAACCTGCCCTTGGCAAAAAAAAAAAGTGAAATGCTACATTAGACATGAACATCAACATGGGGACAAGGTGCTTTTGGTGTGGGCATGTGGCCTGGTATGGTTCAGGAGGGGCGCAAGATTGTCTCCTCTGTTTCCTGCCCTGCCAGGCTGCATGCTCGGATAAAGGTATGGTGGAGGACCCCATGACGGTTTTTGTGGCTTTTTTTTTGCAGGTAATACTTATTTTTACATTCATCTGTCAGTGGGGAAGGCCGATGACTCATCAGTTGTTGACCACTTCCATACAGGGCACTGATCCACCTTCCTGCGCAGACCAATTTTCAGCTTTCGGCGCTATTGCACTTTGAATGACAATTGCGCGGTCATGCTACACTGTACCCAAACTAAATTTTGAACATTTTGTTCCCACAAATAGCTTTCTTTTGATGGTATTTGATCACCTCTGGGATTTTTTTTTTCTAATAAAAAAATGACCGAAAATTTAGTAAAAAAAACATATTTTTTTTTTGTTTGTTACCAAACATTGTAAATAAGTATGTTCTCTCCTTAACTGATGGGCACTGATGGTACAGCACTGATGGGCACTGATGGTACAGCACTGATGGGCACCGGTGAGGTGGCACCATTGAGGTGGCACTGATGAGGTGGCATTGATGGGCACTAATATGCCGCACTGATGGGCGACACGGATGGGCACTGATAGGCAGCATAAAATGTACTGCAATGTGTTGTACTATTGGATGCCAATCAGTGCCAAACAATGCCTGCCAATCGGTGATGCCCATTGTGGGCACTGATTGGCATCCATTGTGGGCACTGATTGGCGTCCATTATTCATTTCTGATTGTCATCCCTGGTGGTCTAGGGTGGCATCCCTGGTGGTCTAGTGTCATCCCTGGTGGTTTAGTGTGGGCATCCTCATGGGGGGGGGGGCTGCGCTGATAATCGATCAGCGCAAACCCCCCCCCTGTCAGAGGAGAAGCCGAACGGTTCTCCTCTACTCATGTAACAGACACGAGTGAGGAAAAGCTGATTACATGCTTTTCCTGTTTACCACGTGATCAGCCGTGATTGGACACGGCTTATCACGTGGTTAAGAGTCTTCGTCAGAGATTCTTTACCTAGATCGGTGTTGCAGGGTGTCAGACTGACACCCTGCAACAACGATCGCCGCGATGTGCGCCCCCAGGGGCGTGCAGCGGCTCAATATCCTGAGGACGTCATATGACGTCCAGTCAGAATATTGAAACCACTTTGCCGCTGTCATTTTGCTATATGGTGGGCGCCAAGTGGTTAAGGATGCGGTGGCTATCTTCCCAACATGCTCCTTAACCAGCTATATACAGTGTGTTATAGAGAGAGAAAAGAAAACGCAAAACGTATGTAAAAAGTATCAAAATGCAATACTTTGTTTTTAGTGCAGGTCCTTTGAAGTCTATTACACGCAAAACACAATCTGCTGTGGGGGAAAAAAGTCCCTGACCCTTTCCAAAAACGCCCCCGACAAAAAAACGTATAGATATGAACGTGAAACCACGTGTAGTGTGTTTCTGTAAACTGCCAAACACACTAAAAAACTGCATAGGTGTGAACCTAGGGTAAGGCATGGAACAGCCACTAGTAATGTTTTTCAGCTCTAACACCCCTGCAGTCTTCTAATTCTCTGTCAAATAAACTTTTTTGAGAACTAATTCACAAGTGTGTTGTTGCCCATCTTGACACTGCTGCTGCGTTCACATCTATGCGGCTGTGTGGGCCGTGGTTTGCACAAGCCCGACAACCCATTCATTTGAATGGGCTGCTGCACCCTGTGAAATGCAGGAAAGCAGCACCTGCACTACTTTTGAAATCGCAGCCTGCACTTCGGTTCCAATTTTCAGTGCCGGTGGTGTGCCATTAAAATTAATGGCACCCGCCTGCGGGTCCCGTGTATTACTGTGCAGGAGGTTGCAGCTGTGGGAATTTGTGTGGTGTGAACCTAGCCTTATGCAAAAATTTGACTATACAGAACTGCATTAGTAGATGCAAGGTCATCTGATTCCCAAAACATAAACACACAGGTCAGATTGTGAAGCATTTATGTTTCTACATACTGGAGAGATTATTACCCTACTGAATAATGCATTGATCAAATGTCGTTGCTTTGCCTAGAATTTCAAAGAGAAATGATGCGTGTTGTTTAATAACTGCAATTTAATTATTCCATTTAAGCACAGGATTGGCCTGCAGCTCTGTACTTAAAATACTCTGCTTTTTTTTTTTTTTTTTAAATGTATGCCTCTCGTGTTTTGCAGCCAGTACTCATTCTTATATGTCTGCACTGTACTTGCTAGGAATTTGTAATAAGGTGTGCATGCTGCACTGCATACAAATGAAACCCCGCACTCTTTCCAAAGAGACATGGACTAAGGCCAACATTAGCAGTGAAGTAATCGGACAAATATATAAATAACTATTACATCCTTGTTAGATGTGCATCTGTATGTAAGAGAAGTAGCCCTGTTTACAGCAGATTGATTGTGGACCATACATGCTGCCTAGCAACAATAACCAAATCCTTGGAAAGGAATAACCTCCCTCTTCATAGTGCCTTTTTCACTTTGCAGGTGAGCTGCTAAAACATATACCATATTGGCTTTTTTTTTTTAAAACCTAACCTTTAAAGTCCTTAATAGCAATATTAAAATGTTTCTAACGTGACTTTCTGAATATGCACTGTGATGATCAATGTTTAAAATAATTATATTCAACAGCCGTTTCAAATTTAAGCAGCAAATTACATAAATTATGTCTGCAGTACGCTTCATGTCATGATGCGTTTATATATAGAATGAAAATGTATCGTAAATTCTAAACGCCTTTTTTACTGTGCTTGAGTAGACATTTTTTTTCATGAGCTCTAACATGATCAAACACATGAGTAATTCAGCCGAAAACTCATTTGAGCTTAATAAAATGCAGATGAAATCAGCATTAGTAATTTGAACTCGGTGAAATATATCATGCTTTGCATGATTAGTTAATGTAAACCTTTCCACATAATCTTTGCTTTGAAGTGAAATAATCTCTCTACTATTCTGTGATTATCTGATATGTTTTAAGTAGTTTACTGTCCAAAATAACTCCATCTAAGGTTTAATTACCACAGACCGTGTAAGAGAAGTATGCTGCATCTTGGTATAGGATTTTATTTTATATCCAATGAGGGATATGGGAATGTAGTTTTTCTTTAGACATTTGGGTTATACTGTTTTGCACGCTGTCAGTGTAAGCGGTCCAAGCAGGCAGTTACACACTGATAGAAAGCATCAATGAACTACCTAGCGTA
Source organism: Rana kukunoris (assembly GCA_029574335.1). Taxonomy (NCBI): domain Eukaryota; kingdom Metazoa; phylum Chordata; class Amphibia; order Anura; family Ranidae; genus Rana; species Rana kukunoris. Next base: position 495,888,836 of record CM056050.1, on the reverse strand, counting down.
CTCAACAGCAGCCTGGTAGGTTATTGAGAACTACAAGCTGACAGCCAAAGGCTTTTTTCACTTGTGACAGCGGTCGGGGGATAGAGAAGATAGCTTGCTGTCACAATGGGGGAGTGGGGGAGGGATGTTGGGTGCATGGGCTGCTGCATTTGTAACATGTTACACCCTAAATATGGGTGTAACATATTACGAAAGCGAACTTATCCTTTAAAAGCCATACCTAGACTCTGTTGGGATGAAAGTTGCAGGGTGTACTTGGAATGTGGCCATGAGGCAATAGGCTCTGCATCCTGGTGCTTTAGAGAGCCTTATGAAGCACCCTCCTAGATGGGTGCTAGGATTAGTTAGATAGACTTAGTGTGGTTCACTGTGTTTTTGGTAAATTTTGGCTTGTCACACTGTATTCAGTGTAGCTGCAATTGCTGGGTCAGGTAAAATTTAATTATTCATTGCAGCTGCATTTAACTAGTAAGGTCTGCGCTGTGTTCTCAGATGCTGTTTACTCCCTCTGCTTTCCAGAAAAGCTGTGAAAACATTCTGGATCATAAGTGTGGAGCTATGCAGATATCAGCATGAATATTTATACAGGAAACACTACTCATCATATTTTTGAAACTGGACTGTCCGGATATCATATGAATCCTTTTTCACTATATGGACCCATAGTGACTTTCCTCTTATGTTGACTTCAGTTTAGTTTGTATGCTTGAGTTGATCGTGCACCACAAACCCATTTCTCTGAATATTTATACAGCCATGGCCAATCCCAGGGAACGGGATCCTGAAGACATGCTGGGTAACTGTATATATTCTATGAGCACACTGAGCTTGGAGTTTTTCCACAGAGGATCAGTCCAGTCTGGAGTGCTTGCTGCAGTTCGAGAGGCATCAGGTGGGCGACCTGAGTGCCTGGGTGTTGAAGCTGCTGAGAGCTGACTGAGGGGCTGTCTGCTGAAGGTCTAATCTGATATCGCTGAAAAAGTGTTGCTTGAAGGTTGGAAGGAGGTAACCAGCTTTCCCTGGACATTTTGTGAGTACAGACCGCTGAGAGATCTTGGAATTTTTGACTGCTACCACCCCTCTTGCGCTAGAGAGTCAGCTGTGTGTTTGCTAAAGAAGACATTGGCTAGTGTCCTGAAGAGCTTAGTTTATGTAACTCCTTGTGAAGGGACTATGCTCTTATTGCTCTAAAAGAAAGAAACCTGCTACTATTTGAATTCTATTACAAAGCCAAGTCTACGGTCTGCTATATGCAAGGGCTTCTGCTTCATCTCTACAATTAATGGTTTCCATTGTAAGCCAAGTCCAGTTTGCTATATGCAAGGATTTGTGCTTGAGCTGTATAGAAAGGGGATCACGGTCATAAACAAACACAATAAGAAATACACCCCTAGACTGGTTATTGAGGAAAAGTGACTGTGTTCGTGTTTCTGGTTGTGGGCAATCCACTGGGGGAAGAACCTGGTCAAATTATTATTTATTATTATTATTATACAGGATTTATATAGCGCCAACAGTTTGCGCAGCGCTTTCTCCAGCAGCTCATTTAGGAGTAAGTTCTACACTTGTCTCCATCTTACTGCGGTAATAGTTTTGGCTGAAATAACTGATTGCTGACATCATCTTCTAAGTGGAGTGTTGCAGGGGTGCTCTTGTGTTCCTTATTTCACTATTCGGCCTTCAGGAAGCACCTTCCTGTTGCTGCTTCACCTTCTGAAACACCTTGTGAATCATTCAGTAACTGAAGTGGAAAAACTGCACTGATCAAAGCCGTCGGTTAGAAATGGGCTGGTGGTACATGTAGACTTGATACCCAGTCTGGATGATTTTACACTATGTAGAGTTTTCTAATTGGTATGGCTGACGAGAGCTGAATTTTGAAGAGCAACGGTTTTAAAACTGGAGAGATCTATATAATATGCACTGTGAATGACCCCTATTGTGGAGAATTATTATCATTATGTGGTTGCTGATTATAGAAAACATCTAAAGATCCCGAAATAAGATCACAGATATGGTGGTCATTACTCTCTGGTGAGTTCCCTTTCCTGTTTGCACAGAGCACATCCAGCTTGGTGTGGTCAGTTTTCTGGCTGTGTTGAGAGAACAGCCCTCTGCTTGCATTTTGCGAATGGAATTTAGTGCAGGGCGATTGAGGAGCAGGGGGAGACCAGGTTTCCTGGCTGATCGCTTCAGGCAGAAGCAGTGCAGGCCTTTTTACAGGGCATCAGAGCGGCCCGGAGGGGAAATTCCCTCCCCGGTTGCTCTGATGTCCTGTTTAAAAGCCTGCACCCCTTCTGCCAGAAGGGATCAGCCAGAGAACACAGGGCGGCATGACCGGACTGCCCTGGGGCCGCTTTGAGCTGAGCTGAGGCTGCAGCGCTTCCCTTCCTCTCTTCTCCTTCTCTTGTGTATCGCATACACAGCAGGCATCTCCCACTGTGCGAAGCTGGGTCTGTGTTCAGCGGCATTGTAACAAGGGCCCGCCCCCCTAGGTCGGCCCGTGTGATAGTAGATGGAACACTGGTGGAATCAGTGTTCTGCCTATCACACAAGTCGGTCTAGGGGGCGGGACCTTGTTACAGTGCCACCGAACACAGACCCAGCTCTGTGACACACAGTGGGAGATCCCCTGCTGTGTGTGTATGATCCATAAACCAGGCAATGGTGAGGCTGCATTCGATGGGGCACAGCGAGGCTGCATTCGATGGGGCACAGCGAGGCTGCATTCGATGGGGCTTAAAGAGGAGTTCCACCCTAAAAAATAACTTTTGTTTAATCCCCTCCCCTCCCCCCTTACATGCCACATTTGGCATGTAATTTTTTTGGTGGGGGAGTGGGGGCTTCGGTAGGAGTGGGACTTCCTGTCCCACTTCCTGCTTCCGCCGAGGGGCTGGTTAGGCGATTAAGCTTAATCGCCTACACCAGCCCCTCCCTGTAGGCGATCACATGGGACACATGACAGGTCCCATGCAATCGCCTCTCCAATCAGCGGCGAGCCGCGCTGCATGCGCATGCGCAGTGCAGCTTGCGCATGCCCGTCCATGAAGCCGAAGATTGTCACGGCTGGGTGCCCACAGTCGGGATGGAGACGCCGGCTGGGGAGGGGGGGAGAGGAGCGGAGCCCCGGTCGGCACGTCGCTGGAACGCAGGAGCAGGTAAATGAGGTGTTTATTAAAAGCTAGCAGCTACACTTTTTGTAGCTGCTGACTTTTAATAAACACAATTTTTGGCTGGAACACCCCTTTTAAATACTACAATCTTTTAGGTAAGAGGAGGCTCTAGGATGGGATAACCATGCTCTCCATTTTCTTCTGAAGGTGGTAGTAGAGTGGTTTTTGTAAGCTAGTAGTAGTTTATATTGTGCTTGGGAACTTAATCTATTTATGACCGTAGAAATATTGGGTGCTTCTGTGGATTTCCAGAGTTTTGCAATTGTCTTAAGGCTATTAAAATCTGGGTCACAATGGTTCTATGCATGGTGGGATATTTCTCGAGATCAATGCCTAATGAGGCTGAAGCAGGTGTAAGCGAGAGGTGGTTACCTGTGATGTCAGCTATAAAGGCTGAGATTGTGTTCCAAAAGCTTCTCAAGAGAGTATGTAAAAGATTCCCGGTTTGCTCATTACACCAACAAATGTCAGATGTGGTTGGGTAGATTTTGGAAAGTTTGTAAGGGGTTAAGTACCACCTATTAGTTATTTTTTGGGCGTTATCCCAGTGTTCGATGCATGAGGATGCTTTGTTAATTATCTGGAAAGATTTCTTCCATTGATCCTAGGAAAAGTTTGCATTTAAGGCCGCGTACACACGAGGGGATATGTCCGCTGAAAACGGTCCGATGGACCGTTTCAGCAGACATCTCCGCTCGTGTGTATGGGCTAGCGGACAGATTTCTCCACCCGACAGATTTCAAAGCAAGCTTTGAAATCTATCCGGTGGGAATCTGTCCGCCCGACATGTCTGCTGGTTAGTACACTTACCAGCAGACATGTCGGCTCCCACCACCGCCGCGCCGCTGCCGAATGGATTCGGCGCATGCGCGGAAGTGTTTTACTTCCTGGTGCGGTGACGTGGCGGTGACGCGGCGGCGTCAACGTCACCGCCGCGTCACCACTACGTCACCGCGCCGTCCGGCGGCGGGGAATTTGATCCGATGGTGTGTACACGCCATCGGATCAAACTCCCGATCGGACATATCCGATGGAAATGGTCCGCGGACCGTTTTCATCGGATATATCCGATCGTGTGTACGGGGCCTAAGTCTTTCTCCCATTTCACCATATGAGCGTTTTTGCCTTCTGGTTGAGATGAAAGAATAAGGGCCTATATTTAACGTACGTTCAAACAGGGCGATACTGTGGACATACCGGTAACCAGTGTGCCACCGTCCCGATAGTATTTGAGTTGACTAAAGGCTAATGGCTTTGGACTTTGAAGGCACACAGTACATATGGTAAGAAAACTAAATAAATGTATTTTATAAGCAGTGTTGTAAGTAACGGAGTTACAATAAACGCAGTTACCTAACGCAGCCCTTTTTTGAGGGTAACGTGTATTCTACCTGATTACTCTTCCCCTCACGGTAACGCAGTTCCCATTACTTGGGCGGCATTACCGCAATTACATCTACCGCCACTAGATGGCAGCAGAGTAATTGCTTCTGCCGACGCTGTGAACAAAAATATGGGTGGAATTCCGCTTTAGAATCATGTGACCGCTGTGATGGCCTGTCACAGCGGTCTGAAAACTCCCAATCGCAAGGAGCCCTGGATACAATGAGCCCCACCCGCCTCACACTGACCTATCACCGGGGAACAACTCACATCGATCACACACACTGTGTGCTCAACCTGATCAATGATCCGGGGAACACATGGCAGGAACAAAATGTTCCACAGAACAAATGTTCCCTATACAACACAGTGTACACAGCGACATCTAGTGGTCAACATGGTAAGTGCAGGACACCTATATAGACCAATGATCAGCACGTTATTTTTGGTCAGTGATTTAATCTCTTCATCAGACAACAAAGAAAAATCTGACATCCCCATTCCAGATCCCTTGCATCTAATAAAGCTTATATAAGATAAATAAAATAATAAACAATGAACTATAGAAAATTCTAATAAAGCCTAATAAAAGATTTTAAATTACAGACTCTGTAAACGTCAAGGGAATGTATATTGTAAACATACATTTTAATCCAGCTTATAATTTGGATGTAATATGTAGCAGATGGATAAGGGTTTTAAGTCCTATTAGCTGCACATACATGGTTTGACGGATGCACCTAGGCTGGGATATACACAAGATCACCATTTGTTTCCGGTTTTCTTCTCTCAAGGATCTGGCATTCTTTTGTCTTGGAGTATTAATTTACTGCTCCCTGGCAAGCGCCCCTCATCTGCTTCTCAACAAAGCATTGAAGAATATTAAAAAAAAATTCAGTTACTTTGCTGAGTAACTAATTACTTTTTCAATGTAGTAACTGAGTCACTAACGCAATTACTTTTTCGGAGAAGTAATTTGTAACTGTAACTAATTACTTTTTTAAAGTAAGATGAGCAACACTGTTTATAAGAATGTCATAAAATCTTAAAGATTAAGTAAATAATTGGTTCACATAGGTTGTCACAATTATGATACGGTTCTACCATAGAAGGCTCAAATGTAGCGCATGATTTTAAAGTTGACTATATAGTGTGTAAAACCGAGTGGTAATCCAGAGGAACAGGACTCCCCCCTCTACATGTTACGAGCTGTAGAAAGTGCTTCCTCGGGAGCACAGACAATTCAATCTATTAAAACATGTACAAAAAAAAACCTTTTGTGATGTACTTATAAACATAACTTATAATAGTTTTTTTGTATATGTTTTAATAGATTGAATTGTCTGTGCTCCTGAGGAAGCGCTTTCTACAGCGCGTAATATGTAGAGCGAGTCTTCCTGTTCCTCAGAGAACAACTAATCGATTATGAAATTAATCGATTACAATTTTCATAATCGGCCAGTAACATAATGGGGTTAATAAAAAATATAAAAATAGCCCTTTATAGTGCAAAAAAGCTAATTGCTACTGTAAATATTACTTTCACGGTCACACAGTAAAAAAATAAACTCCATACAGTAGCGATTATTTGCTCTTTTTGTACTTATTTTTGTTTTTTTAACCCCATTATGTTACTGAACATCTTAGACCTGGGTTCACGTTTTTTTTGGTGCTTTTTGCAGAAACACACTACAGTTCAGTTACATGTTTTCCTATGGGACACGTTCACATCCATGATTTTGTTTCAGCTGCTGCGTATTTGGAAAGGGCAAGGACTTTTTAAAGCAAAACGGTGCTGTGCTATTATTTTTTTTTGGTTCAATATACTTCAATGGAGAAGCTGCAGAAAAGCATTTAATGTGTTTTTGCGGCAATTTGTGTTTTGTAATCTGCCCAACAACAAATTGGGCCAAAAAATAAATAAATTATATATATATTTTTAGGTTATTATCCAATTAATCTAAACAATAATTGGCCAACTAATCAATTATGAAAATAGCCCTAATATATATACAGTAAAGACCAAAAGTTTGGACACACCTTCTCATTCCAAGAGTTTTCTTTATTTTCATGACTATGAAAATTGTAGATTCACACTGAAGGCATCAAAACTATGAATTAACACATGTGAAATTATATACATAACAAAAAAGTGTGAAACAACTGAAAATTCACACAGTCTCCTCTTAACAGTTGTTCTAGAGATGTGTCTGCTGAAAAAGGTGGCTACTTTGGAGAACCTAGAATGACATATATTTTCAGTTGTTTCACACTTTTTTGTTATGTATAAAATTCCACATGTGTTAATTCATAGTTTTGATGCCTTCAGTGTGACTCTACAATTTTCATAGTCATGGTGTATGTGTATATATATATATATATATATATATATATATATATATATATATATATATATATATTGCACAGTGTGTATGTATGTATATATATGTATGTATATGTATATATATATATATATATATATATTGCACAGAGCACTTTTTTGCACTGTTTGTTTGTTGTATGTCTATTCATTCTAACTACCTAATACGATTTCACTTGTACATGAAACCCCTGGTACTTACCAGGAGATTTTCACCCTTGAATGCAGCATTTTCTTATTTTCAATAAAAAAAAAAAAAAAATCCCTAAATCTATCCCGTAGTTCTTGTAGACGCGATAACTTTTGTGCAAACCATTCAATATACGCCTATTGCGATTTCTTTATTTTTTTTTACCAAAAATATGTAGAAGAATAAATATCAGCCTAAACTGATGAATACATTTTTTTTTTTTTATATATTTTTGGGGGGATATGTATTATATGAAAAATAATATATGTGTACTACACCATCAAACTAAACAGGTGACATGTAATATATAAAAGCAGCGCTTAAAGTAGTGAAAAAATGTGTGATTCCACTAACTAAATAATGTGACTATATGTGACACATAACATATATCGTATAACAGAAATCACCTGATACAGTGAAAAATGAACATACACAACGGAAATGTTAAACAAAAGAGCGAACAAAGTTCAAATCCTGTGATAATCAGTGAAAAGGTGAAGAAGAGTTCATAGATAAATTATTAGTGTCAATCTTCTCAATCTTCCACCACACCGCCTGTGCTCAGTGAATCCTTCACCCTTCCAAAATGCGCACTCACCACAAATAAATGCCCAGCACTCTCGTGCTAAGGCACAAAAGCAAAACTCCAAATCTCTCCAAATAATCGATATCGGTGTCCAATTCAGTGGTAAATTCCAGCGTGTTCACATAAATAAAGAAAAAATAGCACTATAGTGTAATATTGTAAAACCAGTTTTAATCACACCACTAAAAAAATCTTCATAAAATGCACTCGCAAACAAAATCTTTTACCAAACATTGAAAAACAAGTGCCAGCTTAGGTTTCCAAGTATCCAAAACAACAAGCTAGTGGTCACGGCGGACCCTCGATCGTTCCCAGTGTACTCACAGCACCCTGGACGCTGCTCGATGTAGAGATGGTAGTGGAGTTGGCCAGCTAGAAGTGTATCGTGCCTCCGTATGGTTTACACAGGATCAAAGATAAATGACCACGCCCCCGACATGTTTCGTCATACCGACTTAGTCATGGGATTGGTCACAAGCTCTAAAAGTCGCCCTTTTATTCCGTTCATCGAAAAAGACGCTTATGCCGGAAGTTGCGTCGAAAGTGACGCGATCGACGTCTCTTCCCGGACCTATTACAGGTCTATGTGTATTCGATGTTGCGTCGAAAATGAAAACTCCGCCCAGCCCGCCCCGATTCGTCACCACGTCGGAAGTGATGTTTCGATGTAGGCTAAACACAGCACAAACAACCGCTATTGGTCGCTAGTTTTTAGGTTCTTAACCTAGCGCAGTGGGTGATAATTAAGTTGGAGGGCTGTTTCTTTAATTATCCATTCATACCCAATTTACCTATATATACCACTTGCAGCTATGGATGCTATTAATTTTTTAGCCAATAGACAGATGAATGCCGATTCCATCTTTTCCACCAACCAAGATATGGCTGAGTGTGAAGAAGATTATCCAGGAACTTTGAAATCATTAGAACATTTGTTGGAAAAACAGGTGAAAGCCTGGTGGGATGTGTTCATCTTTGAACACTACAACAAAGAGGGTTTGATTTTCAGAAGCCTTCGGTGGGAGGTCACACCTCAGGACGGTCTCACCGACTCTAAATACATGGTTGAATGGTTAAAAATTTTTAACAGGGTAGGGAAAGAATTGCAAAGTCTAGTTTTAAAGAGAAAACAAATTAAATTGAGTTTAATTAATGAAAAGATCCAATTATTAGACTAAATTGGAACCAATCAAGGAATCTAACTTGGTCAAAGAATTTAACAATATTATGAAAAAGAAATTGGAGAAGGTTGATCGAGAGACTCAAAAGAGGAAAGTTAAGAAATATAATAGAGATTCCGAGGATTTTAAAAATAAAACCATATATGCTTGGCAAACGGCCAGTAGCACCAATGATGAAACTGAACTTGAAAGTCCAGGCACACAATCTCCGAGAACTGTTAGCAACCTTCCCAAAAAGGATTTGGGGAAGGTTGGGATCAGTAAGGGTGCAACCAATAAAACCGGTCAAAACTCTTCGGGCCATACGCGCCCTAATGGAGCCCATACCTCAAAAAATGCACAATATGCATCACCTGCTCCACAACGGCAGGAGAGAGGGGGATATCAACAGAATCATTATTATCAGTCTCCTCGCCCATACGGCAGGAAGGAACGTTACAATTATCCCCCACACCAAGAACCCCCACCATGGCAACAATATCCCCCACAAGCATATCAGCATAATGGGGAATATACTCAGATGTCCAATAGATTTCAACCTCTATTAGAGGAAAATTATGTAGGTTATTATCAACAACCTTTTTTAGGACATCGGGGGAGGGGTGGGAGGGGGGGACCCCCAAGAGGAACCCCCAACAGGGGAACAACAGAGGGGCATCGAGAGGCGGGTATCAAAACCCACCTTACAGGGAAGTAGAAAACCATCCAAAAGGAGAAGGGGCTGTAGGGCAGGGAGATGCAAACAATCCCAAAAAAGGAATGAGGGACACATAAACACAGGCATCTTTAATCTAAGTGGAGTAACTTTGAGCCCGAAAGAGCTCAATATACTAAACACAGGATTGAAATGCGCTCCAAGGAAAACTATGAACAAGTTTGACATCTATATAGACACACACAAGTTCATCAGGACATTAAACTTGAAGAAATATTTTTTGAGCCACCCCGTTGAAGCTGTGATGAGAAGCAAAAAAGAAACTTCTATGATAGACAGTGGCCTAAAAAATAAATCTGTGTTTAATCCCCAGAACCCAAAAAATCATTTCATTGAGGTATTTAAGCAATTAGTCCTCAAGGACATAGAGGGAATATCGCAAAAGAAGGGGGTGAACCCCCATTATCTAAGAGAAGGGGTTAAATCATTAGAAGAGAGAAAAGACATCATCATTCGCCCAGCGGATAAGGGGGAGGGGTAGTGGTTATGAATAAAACCTTCTATCACACACAACTGATGGAACTTTTGGCAGATCACAGTACATACAAGAAACTAACAGATCCGACTGCACCTTACAAGGCTCAATTGGATGCTCTTGTAGAATGGGGTTTTCAAAGTGGTGCTTTGAACTATAAAGAAAGAAAATATCTATCCCCACCGGCTGTGAGGATTCCTGTGATTTACACCCTACCCAAAATCCACAAAAATCCTGAGATACCCCCGGCCCGCCCAATTGTCAATGGCATAGGCTCTGTTACGGCAAGGCTTGGTGAATATTTAGATAAGTTTCTTCAACCTAGTGTGAGGAATACTAAAGCATATCTAAAGGACACCACGGACTTGCTACAATCTCTGGAAAAGGTCAGCATTAACCCAGATTCTCAAACATTCCTAGTAACTGCGGATGTAGCATCTCTCTACACTATTATCCAGCATGAGGATGCTGCACTAGCATTGAACTGGACTCTAAGTAGGCGAGATAATAATCCACACACTCAGAAAAGATTTTTGGGACATGCATTGGAATTCTGCATGTCGCACAATTACTTTTGGTTTGACAGCTCCTTCTACTCTCAGCAGGTTGGCGTGGCAATGGGGGCTAAGTATGCCCCCAGCCTCGCCAACCTGTTTATGGCTGAGTGGGAAGACGAGGTCATTTTCCATAATCAAAAGTCACAGTTAATTTTCGATAGGAGATTCATTGATGATCTGTTGTTCATCTGGGAGGGCACACATGATGAAGTGCTTCAGTTTCTAGAAAGTCTTAATGGAAACACCAATAATATTAGACTTGAGCATGTAATCAGTGACCACTCAGTGAATTTCTTGGATGTGACTATTATGATATCCCATGGAAAGTTGACCACCATAGCCTACTTTAAACCAACCGACCGCAATAGTTATTTGTCAATTAGAAGCGGCCATCATCCCGCGTGGATCAAGAACATCCCTAAGGGGCAGTTCCTAGGAGTGCGGCGTAATTGCACAGAAGAGGGTGATTATTATTCACAAGCTGATGTTCTGAAACACAAATTTGTACAAAAGGGTTACAATGAAATAGAGATGAATACTATTATCCAACAAATTGCGGAAACACCCAGGGAGGAATGTTTTAAAAAGAAGGAGGTTGTATTACCGAATAATCAACATCAACTGGGTTTCCTAACAGGGTTTCATGCACAATATAAAGAAATTGAAAATCTATTCAAAACACATTGGCATATTCTGGGTAAGGATAGACATCTGGCGGAAATCTTACCAGACCAGCCACGGTTCATCTATAGGCGTGCCCCTAATTTTGGTGACCAGGTGGTCCAGAAAATTCTGGACCCACCTGACCAATCCAGATTAAGTTTTGATCTAAAAGGTTTTTTCACATGTAGGAAATGTATCTGCTGCCGTACAGTAAGGCCGCGTACACACGACCAAATCTGTCTGCTGGAAACGGTCTGCTAGACCGTCCCAGCAGACAGATTTGATCGTGTGTACGGGCGAGCAGACGGATTTGGCCAGCCGACAGATTTGAAAGCATGCTTACCAATCTGTCGGCTGGGAACCCGTCCGCCCGACATGTCTGCTGGTTAGTACGCTAACCAGCAGACATGTCTTCTCGCACACGCGCCGAATGATTTTGACGCATGCGCGGAAGTGTTTTACTTCCTGGTGCGGTGACGTGGCGGCGTCAACGTCACCGCCGCGTCACCGACACGTCAGCGCGCTGTCTGCTGGCGGGGATTTTGGTTTGCTCGTGTGTACACGCGAGCAAACCAAAATCCAAGCAGACAGATTTGTTCAAATCGGTCGGTCCGACCGATTTGAACAAATAGATTGCCTCGTGTGTACGAGGCCTAAGAGTACATAACAGAGGGAAATTACATATAACAGGGAGTGATGGAAGCACGTTTGATATAAAAGAATTTATCACATGCAATTCCTCTCATGTTGTTTATCTGTTATGGTGCCCTTGTGGGCTATTGTATGTTGGGAGAACAAAAAGGCTCCTAAGAATACGGATTGCGGAACATTTAGCCAACATTAAAAAGAAGTTTGAGGACCACAGTGTATCTTTACACTTTAAATTAAAACATAATGGCGATCCCTCTCTGGCACAGTTTTGTGGGATTGATTGTGTGTACCCATCCTGGAGAGGATCGAATAGAGTCAGAGATTTATCGCAACGCAAAACGAAATGGATATTTCTCCTTAAATGTCTCACACCGAGAGGCTTGAACATTGAGGTAGATTTGAACTGCTTCATCAATAATGCTTGAGCTGCTCTTGTACTTACTCATGATGACATTTTAGTCCAGAATGTTTTGATTTATCGGCCACGTTTATTAATGATTTTTTTTGGACGTGGTACGATATTCTATAATATTGGGGAACTGTGTATACACTCAATAGTATTATTAGTGTCAAACCAGTTATGACACATAGTATTGCACGGAACCCTTGAGGACATCTAGGTGTTGATATATGGGTTAGTTATATATAACATCATTACTAGAAACGTGAGAGTTATTACACCCATAGATTTGGTTTACTAATTATGAACCAGACAAGCATTATATGTAGTATTAATTCAATGATGTTTATGGTACATCTTTTTAGTTTATTTTTATTTTAATTTTAATATTTTCTCAGATACTGTATAACTATTCATTATACTGTTTTAATTTGACTTTGCAATTATATAGATTATGTATGCTGATATGTATATATATATTTTATATGTTTATAATTTAGGCATTCAACCAATGGAACGTCACCAGTTTCAATATATTATACATTTAGCTAATGAGGAACATGTGTTATTGTTTACAATGAGCTCTGTGGTCACGGGGACTTTCGACCAACAGCGGTTGTTTGTGCTGTGTTTAGCCTACATCGAAACGTCACTTCCGACGTGGTGACGAATCGGGGTGGGCTGGCCGGAGTTTTCATTTTCGACGCAACATCGAATACACATAGACCTGTAATAAGTCCGGGAAGAGACGTCGATCGCGTCAGCACGCTGCGTGATCGCGTCACTTTCGACGCAACTTCCGGCATACGCGTCTTTTTCGATGGAGGAACGGAATAAAAGGGTGACTTTTAGAGCTTGTGACCAATCCCATGACTAAGTCGGTATGACGAAACATGTCGGGGGCGTGGTCATTTATCTTTGATCCTGTGTAAACCATACGGAGGCACGATACACTTCTAGCTGGCCAACTCCACTACCATCTCTACATCGAGCAGCGTGCAGGGTCCTGTGAGTACACTGGGAACGATCGAGGGTCCGCCGTGACCACTAGCTTGTTGTTTTGGATACTTGGAAAACTAAGCTGGCACTTGTTTTTCAATGTTTGGTAAAAGATTTTGTTTGTGAGTGCATTTTATGAAGATTTTTTTAGTGGTGTGATTAAAACTGGTTTTACAATATTACACTATAGTGCTATTTTTTCTTTATTTATGTGAACACGCTGGAATTTACCACTGAATTGGACACTGATATCGATTTATTTGGAGAGATTTGGAGTTTTGCTTTTGTGCCTTAGCACGAGAGTACTGGGCATTTATTTGTGGTGAGTGCGCATTTTGGAAGGGTGAAGGATTCACTGAGCACAGGCGGTGTGGTGGAAGATTGAGAAGATTGACACTAATAATTTATCTATAAACTCTTCTTCACCTTTTCACTGATTATCACAGGATTTGAACTTTGTTCGCTCTTTTGTTTAACATTTCCGTTGTGTATGTTCATTTTTCACTGTATCAGGTGATTTCTGTTATACGATATATGTTGTGTCACATATAGTCACATTATTTAGTTAGTGGAATCACACATTTTTTCACTACTTTAAGCGCTGCTTTTATATATTACATGTCACCTGTTTAGTTTGATGGTGTAGTACACATATATATTATTTTTCACATTTATATTTCTATAGCAGCAGCTAGTTTTTAGGTTCTCAACCTAGCGCAGTGGGTGATAATTAAGTCGGAGGGCTGTTTCTTTAATTATCCATTCATACCGGGATATGTATTATAGCAGAAAGTTGGCAGCCTTTTTCTAAATTGGCAGCCTTTTTTTTGTTTATAGCACAAACAATAAAAACCGCAGAGGTGATCAAATACCACCAAAAAAGCTCTATTTGTGGGGGGAAAAAAGGATGACAATTTTGTTTGGTTACAGAGTAGCATGATCGCGCAATTGTCAGTTACAGCGACGCAGTGCCGTATCGCAAAAAATTGCCTGGTCATTAAGGGGGCAAATCCTTCCTGGCTAAAGTGGTTAATGCGCGTTGCGTTTGTGCTCATGGTATTTTTCATCCTGGAGTTTTAATGCATTCTGGCCACAAGCCTAAAGTTAAAATGCTATATAATTAATCACCGGTCCTGTTCCAGTGCACAAGTCTTGAAATGAACACAATTTAGGTTTGTCGAACACATTGGCAGCGCCGACAAAGAAACATTTTCTAACTTGGTTTAAAGTCTCACATACATGGGTATTTAAACAAGGGACCTTGTACACATTACTAATCCTTGCAGATGCTTTTGACACCAAGAGTAAAATGAGCCAACGGGTTGCAGGAGTGACACTGCTATGAAAGAGTTGCTTCACTTTACAAAATGGTAAATTGAATGAAGACCGTCACCTTTTTAATGCCTCCATTGACTGACTGAGCTCCTTACCACACACAATTGGCAGACTCATGACATTCGGGCCTGGATAAGACATTTAAAGAGGAGGTTCACCCTAAATCTTATGTATTGCTTAATCTGACTATTTTGGTGTGTCTTTAAACAAATCGCTATCTATTATTTGGTATATTAATCCAATACCTTAGATTTGGAGTGTAAAGCTGTCACTTCCTGGTTCTCCTCCTGCTGGAGGGGGCGTGTCGCTTGATCTCCCTGCACTGCAATGTCTCCTGGGAGCTTAGCGTCATGCTTCCCAGGAGACAATTCAGCTTGCATATTGACAAATCTCGCATGATTTTACTTGCAATCCCAGAAGTATTTGCTTGTGGGCTTCACAGTGCCCACAAGCAAGATGGATACAGGACAGAGATTTTTATAAATACTTACTTCTTTGCGGCCGAATCCCGATGCTTAGGGCTAGAAAAATAAGACACGTGAGTACAATGCTAATTGTATTAAGAGCGGTAGATGCAACAAAAAAAAAAAGTTTTCCCACGGTACCCCCGCTTTAAAGTGCAAGCATCAAGTACTGAGTACAGAATACTGTAGAAAAGTTTGTTTCTATGCTATAACGTTTCCTCACCATAGTAAAAGTTGAGCCAGTCCTGAACTGATATTTCAGTGTAATGAGTCAACCTAGCCCAGCACTCACTTCTGTTTTGTAGCATTTTATTTTACCAAAGAGACAGTTATGTAATTCAAAAGCCAAAGAATATGTTTGCATGTAATAACTTAAAAGGAGATTGGGACTTTAGATGAACGTTGGATCGATTACCGGGATGGAGGCACTTAATTGTGCTTCATATAAAGTCCCAATTTCCCCCTCTCTCGGATGCATGCAATAACTTTGTAAAGTCCAGACAGAAAACAAGTTGTTCTTCAGGTGATATACATTATGTGTATATGCTTTGCTAATGAATTGCATGGATCTGTGAACAAAACTGATGATCATTAAAGTTCAGGTGCGTGTAAAGACAGGTGCCCTAATACTTTTGGCAATATAGTGTGTGTGTGTGTGTTTGTGTTTGTGTTTGTGTATATGTATAGGTTTATATAATATATATATACACACACTCTGCCGCTATCTCCAGATCTGCAAGACAAATATCTGTATTTGCTACTTTTTCACAATACAATGTATGCTACAACTTGCACTGCCCTCCCCACCACACAATTACCACCGTTTTCCAAGTTGGATGTTTCCTATGCCTACCCATTGCCCCGTTCCTGGATATTTTATTGTAGTTGACGCTTTGTAGTTTCATTCTAACACAGTTCCGAAATGGTCATGGGTATGATTGTGAAGAGCCAAGGGAGGAATATATGTGGCAAGTGGCTATAGTACTCCGCAAAAAAATACTGTTTGTCGTTCTCTCTCATGCCAATAAAGTGGAATGTTTGCTAATATGGTTGATTGCTGTTTCTTCAGGTTTCCCCAGCAATTCCCTAAAGTTTTTCTTAATAATAATAACCTCATGTTTTCCATAGCTGTGCCTTATTGTGTATACGTCAATCTGCCCTGTTTTATACATAGAATACATGTTTACCTTTATTTCATTAACATAATTAAAAGTGAATGTGTGTGTTCCTGGCAGTAAAATGAAAATTTGGTTGACGTTTAAACAACAGAGTGTTTGTAAGAAAGTTCCATAATTACATGGTTTATTCAAGATTTTGCCAGCTGCTGCCAGGAAGAAACAGTTCTAACTGGCGCTTTTTTTTCCAGAGCTGGCACTGACTGCTACTAGTTACTCGTGTTAAACGTGTAATAATTTATTATTTCACATAAGGGTTTTTGTAATTTTCTTTTGTACTTCTTTCTTTTTGGAGTTCTGCAATTAACCATAATTAACTATTTTCCATGTTATGTCACAACACATATGAATGTTAAAGCTGAACTGGTTCTCACACTGCTTGCAATTAAGAAATGAATATTGTTATAATTAATACAAAACTTCAATAAATTGTGCTATTATATCTACCTGTAGTTCAGCTTTAAAGTGCATTTTTTTTAACCCTCCTACTTATTCTTTTCATCTGCTTCTAAATAAAGGATAATTTAGGTGCAGTTTGCATATTAATGTTTCAATTGATTTCATACAGAATGCTGATGATGGTTCTCAATCAACACAAGAATTGCTGAATGCACTGAGAGATTTGGAACAACGTTGCAAAGATTTACGAGAGGAAAACATAATTCTGGTATTTGTTTTTTGTTTGTTTTTTGTGACATACTGCATGCATATAGTGAGAGCATTTAGTAAACTTCTAATATTTTATGCTAGCAGCACCAGTGTTGCATCGCTCCAAGTTGTGCCCATTTTGGGTGGGCTGGCACAATTTTCTGTCTTGTGAAGGCTAGATGCCTTCACAAGACAGAAGAGAGGGGAGAACTGGGAATGGCTTGCATAGGAACAATTTCCTATGCCCAAAATGTGTACAAAACAGTGTGCCATTGTACAACAGTGATTAAAAGCCATGGTGAAAGGTAGGTGTTTCTTAAATGTAGAGGTTGCAGAACCACAAACTGAAAACAAAATTTAAATTATTTTCTAATATCGAAAGCAAAGTCACCAATGTTGCCATACTATATTTTGTCGAGAGACTTTGAAAAACACCGCCATTACTAGCTGCAGTCCTCTTGAGTAAGGGTAGATGCTACTTGTAGAAATTACTTCCTGGAATCCATCAGCTCTTGGATCAGCCATGCTGACAGAAGGGTGTGCTTGTGTGCGGGGCCACTCATCCTCCACCCTTAGCTTAGACATGCAGGCAGGAGGGTGCGCTTGTCGGAGGGGCCACTTGTCCTGTTTTGTTTTGCCATGTGCACGCTCATCAATGCCCAGGCCTAGAGGGGACAGCGTTTAATTGGAAGTCGAATATTATGGTGGTATCCTGGCTTATAGATGAGCTGTCCGCTGTGTGCGGTAGTTATTTACAGAGTCCTTCTGTAAAAGTGTTGTTCCATGTTACTGCACACCTTTCTTTTGTATGCTGCATTTAGGAGGGACACTGCTGAGCCAGTGCTCTCTCCACCAGTCCAGCATACCTCTAGCACCTAACTCTCCGTGACAGAATAAGGTTCTGCCGTGCACCTAGCGTGGACCTTATACACTCGCTTACCTATCTTACTCTCCCGTACCTTGCTGCCAAGCTCTGGGTTTCCGTAACATGAGTTAACTTCTTGACCACTCGGGTCAAGAGGGGAAGCCAGATCACAACCCTCTCCTTACTGGAGGACCCTCCACCATGCCAGGTACCACGCTTGTGAGAGGGTGCAGCATGGTGTGGTGGCAGTAATTCAAACACAGTTCAGATGCAATAGAAAGAACTTCTATTGTAGTCAAAGTACAACAGTTCACAATAAGCCTGGCGGGCAGGCAGCCAAACCAGGTACACTCAGAGATGAACAGGATATTGTTGCAGAGAAGATCTCAGCCGAACTGACAGCGTCTGTCTTGAGGGATAGAATGCGGTCTAGCTGGTCCGTGCCAAAGTGGGGAGGCTTCCAGGAAGAGTGGTGGACCCCTAAGCTTTCCTTACGCGTCTGGAACCTATCCCTACCAATATTATTGTCCCTTACAGACAGATGACCTGTCCCTACACTACCCACATGCTAAACGCATGCCAAACTCTGAACCAAAATGCAGGAACAGAGGTACAACACTTGCCTGTGCAGTACACTGTAGGCAACCTGCCAACATGCTTAGCTGAGAAAACCCCTCCTCCCAGATGAAAGAAAAAGAATGATGAAGACTCCTCAGGTGTGGACATATTTTTGGTCTAGGCCAAAAACCAGAAGGCACCCAAAGGAAAAAAAAAAGAAGTTTAAAAGAAGTAAATATAATATCCCTTTCTGTTTACTAATGCTAGCCGCAGTTATCCTTGATTGAGAGCATTAAGTTATGCTTTACCCTGGGTTTCACACTAGTGCAATGCGGAACCAGCGCGATTCCAGTGCCGGTTCTCGCATCGCTTCTCTCCCTCAGGCTGTTCACTAATATGTGGTAAAAAAGGGAGGAATTGTAAGGGATACATTTTAAATGAAGAAGTACTATACGAGCAGAACAAGATGACCGCTGCTCAGTAGACTTACAAAGTCCCATGATGTCATCATTAATATTCCTTATCTTTCAGCTTTGTTTAACAAGTTTGCACAACACATTTGACAGTTTTTCCTTCTGCCAGCCTTGACTTTCTTTGTAGTTCTGCATTTGGTCACATAACATCTCTGAGCTCCAAGTTAGTGCTGGAAGAATTCCCTCTGCCAGGAGCTGTGAGCACAGGTCTGAACATGAAGCAGATGGCTATATTACATCAGCAGCTGTCACTGACTGTAGGCCCTGCTCTAATTGAGGTCTGAATATTGGAATGTCTGCACTCAAGGCTGCCAGCCTAACATGTATTTTTTGTACTTGACCTAGGGCAAATGCCATCCTGTCCCCAAGACCAGTCCTTCCCTAAAAGTAGGTTTGGTATAAAAAATCATTTTGGTCAATTTGGGCAGGCTTGAAACAAGATCTTTTTAGGAAACCTATCTGAGAGAGAGATATCAGGACTAGCATTACTGAGGAATTCTTTTGGAAATGCTATTCATACTGTCCATTGGTTTCAATATTTTAATTCATTGCCACAGAGCAAAGCTATATATTTCTTTAATTATAAGTATACCTACAAATTTTACATTTGAACTGCAAAATGTTTGAGGAGCATGTAGTAATTTTATTGTCACTTTTGATCACATTTTTACAGCTTATATTTGCAGGGCATCATTTTATTTATGAAATTATTACTCCGTTATTGCATGTATAGATACTGTATATTTTGTTTGCTTGCATAACCTGGATTCATATTGATGTGGGAGCGTTACGATGTTAACGCTTGTTGATGGGGCACGTTTTGGGGTATCCTATTCATTTCAAATGAACTTGTTACCTTAGAGCACTAGAACATAGAGATGTCATGTGGCTATTTATGTATGGTGTGTAGAAGCAATAAAGTGTAAGGAAACTTAAAAAAAAGTAATACTTTCTAAAAGTTTCTTGCCTCTTCCCCCCCCCCCCTACTGTGTAGATCTGACATTTACCCCCCCCCCCCCATTAAATTGCATACTTGCATCTGGCTTCCAGTCCCCTGTGTTTTACTGCAATATATACTTGTAAGGCCGCGTACACACGAGGGGATATGTCCGCTGAAAACGGTCCGATGGACCGTTTCAGCAGACATCTCCGCTCGTGTGTATGGGCTAGCGGACAGATTTCTCCACCCGACAGATTTCAAAGCAAGCTTTGAAATCTATCCGGTGGGAATCTGTCCGCCCGACATGTCTGCTGGTTAGTACACTTACCAGCAGACATGTCGGCTCCCACCGCCGCCGCGCCGCTGCCGAATGGATTCGGCGCATGCGCGGAAGTGTTTTACTTCCTGGTGCGGTGACGTAGCGGTGACGCGGCGGCGTCAACGTCACTGCCGCGTCATCGCCACGTCACCGCGCCGTCCCGCGGCGGGGAATTTGATCCGATGGTGTGTACACGCCATCGGATCAAACTCCCGATCGGACATATCCGATGGAAATGGTCCGCGGACCGTTTTCATCGGATATATCCGATCGTGTGTATGGGGCCTTAGACTATACCTACAAAGCAAATAAGGACTTTTAATGTGCTGCCAGGAAAAAAAATGAAATTCATGCTATATACAATTACAACTCATATGGTTGATGTCCTTTATTTGGTCGACATATTTTGTGGGTTCGCTTCCCCAGGACTAGGGCATATATTGCATTTTTCAATCCGCAAAAGTTAAATTCATACAATTAGAATTATGCGTCCCATCAGGAAGTAGGTGTTACCAATATGCATATTTGTCATGTACAGTTTTGGCGTGGTGTTAAGGAATTGTCCAATCCTGCATGTCATGAAAAGGTAGCATTACCATAAAATAGACGAAAAATGCCAACAAAGACTCTAAACACCACCCAAGATTCCACCAACGCCAACTAGGAAAGTCTGGCTTAATCAGCCTGTAGCGAGAACCTTGCATGTAGTCTTGCATAGCAAGGGAATAATGTAGGAGTGATAGGTCACCAGCAACATTAAGGAATATACCATTAGTAAGCAAGGCTGGTCCATTATCCACATCAGAAACTGTATATTGAACTCTCACCTAAGTGACCACGTCCCACAGTGCAAAGACCTCCACATGAAACATTCTGGGGTCCTGTTCAACAATGCCACATATCGTGCACATCCAATGAATGTTGAGGGGAAGGCAGGTTAAAGGAGTACAGTGGGAGGGTGGAAAAGGGTGCACATGTACATTTCCTGTATTTTGTCCCTTTAAACATACAGTAAGGATTAAAAATACATGTTGATGTGCCAAAAATATAGTGTGTTCTACCTTGATCTTTGGTGTGGCAGCACAGATCTGAATTTCTAAGCATGTGGTGTCAGCCCTGCCTACTTCATATCTTAAGGGATTACAAAAAACACAGACCTCTGCTTATTCTCCTATGCCCTCATTTGTATGGCTTTCTTGTACACAGGCAGAGAACACAGGAATTTGTCAACTCACAATGTTTATGGCAAAAGCACATATTTTTTGCTTGTAATGAACAGATGTAATAAAATGCTTTTGAAGTGTATTTTTAGCAGACCAAAAAGGAGCAAATAAGAGAAGTTCCCACTGGGCCCCTAGGAAGTTGGTTCACAGATGCAATTCAGTTTGCGTTCTTGCACACTGCACTGCACACACAGAAGTGTGAAAGGGTCCTTAAAGTGTAACACTTTTGTTGAGAAAAAAACATTCCTCCTTGGTGATCTATGTACATTTCAAGGATTATAACAAACTTTGTTGCAAATTCCTACCTTTTTGTTCTGAAGAGATCCATGTTTATTTCTCTGTGCCTCTGTTCTGAGTGGCTCTAATGGGAGTGGTTTCATAATTAACGGTCAGGTGGGGAGCTACAGGGCAATAATGAGGAAATGTGCTGGGCCTGCATCCCTTTTAGATGGGTTCCTATAGAAAGTTTCTCTCATAATGACATTTTTTTATTGCAAGGGATGCCTCAAATCTGACTTGTATCTTAGGCAGACTTCTGGGAAGATTGGTAAGCCAATCGCACGAGCAGGAAATCATGTTTCTGGGGAGTGGTCAGAAAACTCTAGGTATCGGTGGCAGGAGAGGGCCGCCCTCTACCGCTTACCGGCAGTGGTGGCATTGCATTTTAGTGTAAATATGAGCTCTGAGGTCTTTTTGACCCCAGATCTCATATTTAAGAGGTCCTGCCATGCTTTTTTTCTATTACAAGAGATGTTTACATTCCTTGTAATAGGAAAAAAAGTGACAGTTTTTTTTTTAAAGAATAGTGTAAAAATATAGCGTGACTTGTTGGGTATCAATTTACGGTGTAACATTATCTTTCACAATATAAAAAAAAAATTGTGCTAACTTTAATGTTTAAACAAGCAAAAAATAAAGGAATCGCAAAGAGAGTCCAAATATAAATCGCAGCAGCGCTTAGATTCTCGCAATGAAGTGAGAACTACATGGAATACAATCCAAATAAATGCCAGACTGAAGAGAGTTCATAAAGGATAGGGATGTGCACTTCAGATGAGTAGGATGCCAGAAGTCTTCTTATCAAGCCACCACTAAATCACTGCATGACATCAAACAACCCTTTATGGGGATATGCTTACCACAGGGATAAGACCAAAAACGACCTTTCACATCACTTTAAGAAAATTTCTCCTTCTCTGAATCTCTTTATACAGATGCTGGGTTTGGGTACATCTCAAAATCATGTGGATAATTAAAAAATGATCCCACATACCCCCCTTAATCAAATGCACGTACACAGTTAAAACAATCAAAAACCTTCAAGCACGATAGCAGCATATTGGTGTATTCTGGATAAATGCCAGTTGTCTATCCGTAAGGATACACTCACAGTTGTTCCACACAATAGCGTTCACGCTGCTTCCGGGTTAGTACTGGGTTACAATTTTGACATTTCGTCCAGTAGGACTTTTTCAAAGGATATTGAATATCCTTTGAAAAAGTCCTACTGGACGAAACGTGAACGAGCAGGAGAAAGTTTCTTAAAGTGGTGTGAAAGGTCGTTTTTGGTCTTATCCCTGTGGTAAGCATATCCCCATAAGGGGTTGTTTGATGTCACGCTGTGATTTAGTGGTGGCTTGATAAGAAGACTTCTGGAATCCTACTCATCTGAAGTGCACATCCCTATCCTTTATGAACTCTCTTCAGTCTGGCATTTATTTGGATAGTATCCCATGTAGTTCTCACTTCATTGCGAGAATCTAAGCGCTGCTGCGATTTATATTTGGACTCTCTTTGCGGTTCTTTATTTTTTTCTTGTTTATACATATTATTCCCATTTTAGCGGCTGCTAATGTGCATCTGTGTAGTTCTTTAACCACTTAAGACCCGGACCAATACGCTGGTAAATGACCCAAGGTGTTTTTGCGATTCGGCACTGCGTCGCTTTAACAGACAATTGCGCGGTCGTGCGACGTGGCTCCCAAACAAAATTTGCGTCCTTTTCTTCCCACAAATAGAGCTTTCTTTTGGTGGTATTTGATCACCTCTGCGATTTTTATTTTTTGCGCTATATACAAAAATAGAGCGACATTTTTGAAAAAAAAACACTATTTTTTACTTTTTGTTAAAAAAAAATCAAATAAACTAAATTTTAGTCAAACATTTAGGCCAAAATTTATTTAGCCACATGTCTTTAGTAAAAAAAAAATCGCAATAAAAAAAAATAGCTACCTAGCGGGAACAGCGACACTAATACAGCGATCAGAAAAATAATCGCTTAGTGACGCTGGCAATAGGGAGTGAAAGAGTTAACTAGGGCGGTGATCAGGGGGTTAAAACTTTATTAGGGGGGGTGGGGGGGCTATCCTGAACCTAACACTAACTGATTTTACACTGCCTGTCACACTGACACTAAATGCAGTGATTAGATCACTGCATTTAGTGACACTGTGACAGGGGGGGTGGGGGGGCAGATCGCAAGGGGTTAAGTGTGCCTATGTGTGTGTATGTCAGTGTATTGTTGGTGCAGGACTTACTGTGAGGTGTTTCTCCCATCGCAGCGGTTGTAAATACCGCTGCGATGGGAGATTACATCACTTCCCCCTTCCTGTGTTTACACAGGAGGAGGAAGTGACAGAACCTGGAGCGCGCGCATTGGCTGGGAGCGATCGCGGGGGGGCGGGTAAACGCCGACATCCGCCCGCTCGTCCCGGATCGCTCCCGGAGCCAAGGGGACCCCCGCACGCCGTGGAGGGGGTCCCGATGGGACCCCCGAACCGCACTTAGGCGGGGACGTAAATTTACGCCCTTGTGCCTGTACGAGCCATTCTGTGGCCGTATATGTGCGTGCGGGGGTCCTTAAGTGGTTAATCATTATTACATAAGATATTATAACTATTAATTGTCCCTACACTACTTGATACCAATTTACAGTCATCCTTAGCGCTGGGTGGTGCTTATAAGGGAGGGCCAATTGTAGCATCGCGGTTTCAGATAACTTTACTGTTGTCTTATTTATTTTTTTATTAAAAAACGTGTATTTTTTTCAAAAAAAGTGCGCTTGTATGATCGTTGTGCAAATACGGTGTGACAAAGTATTGCAACTACCACCATTTTATTCTCTAGGGGGTTAGAAAAAAATTATATATAATGTTTGGGGGTTCAAAGTAATTTTCTAGCAAAAAAAATGTTTTAAACCAGTAAATATCAAATCTCAAAACGAGGCTCTGTCCTAAGTGGTTAAACATCTATCTTAGAAGCGATATACTAACCTACTTAATTCATATTCTGCAGAGAAAAAGCAGTGTTCCTGAAACAGAGGAGAAGGTTAAAAGACTGAAGAGAAAAAACGCAGAGCTTGCAGTTATAGCAAAGCGTCTGGAAGAAAGAGCTCAGAAACTCCAAGAGGCTAATCTTAAAATGGTATGTGCTATGTTTTAGGAAGTTATCCAAATTTGAGATGTGAAAGTGCAATTAACAGTTTAACTTTAGAGGCCAGTAATTGACTGAAGGTTTTTTTTTTATAAATAAAGTTTATATTGTGTAAAAACTAGTGTAAGGTATTACCTGCCCATTAAGTGGTGATCTGCCAAGACTGCTTGTGACTGGGAAGTCGTCACAATTTAAGAATTTTCTGCACAATCTTTTGCAATTTGGAATGTTTTTTTGTTTTGGAGTTCAGGTCTTTTAAGACGAACATATATTTTAAACCATTAAAGGTGAGTTCTTTCTAAGAAATTACCCCATAAGATGCATTGTAATTATTAGCCAGCAAAGCTGCTTCTATGCACATTTATAATTTTTCGACTGGCTTTTATTTACAATAACTTACACTGACTAAAGGCCCGTACACATGATCAGATATTCTGACAACAGTTGTCTAATTGACGTGTTTTGTCAGATAATCCGACCGTCTGTTTGCTCCATCGGACAACAAATGTTGGCTGTGCATGCTCATAAATTGGCCGACAGATGTGTTCCATCGGATTATCCGATCTTGTGTACACAAGTCCGTTGGACTAAAATCCAAAGTACAAACATGCATGCTCAGAACCAATGCTAAACATCAGACAACCATAGCAGAAGTTGCCCAAAGGGTGTCTGTAAAGAGCTGAAAAACCACGTAGTTTGGTGTATGTTGGCTGAAAATGTTCTGCCGTCTGTATGCAGAACAAATTCATGGACAACACCCTTCGAACAAAAATCCACGGATTTGTCCGATGGAAGTCCGATCTCGTGTATGAGGCTTTAGAATGATTATAGGCACCGCCTAGGCTTTGTTTTACACAATTGGTTATGAGGCTGGGGTGAAGGGAGACGCAAAAAACAAAAATGTGGTTGAGCTGCACTTTTTGCCAGCTCCCAACAGCTCCCCCTAGGTTTGGAAAATTAGAGTGCACACATACAAAGCTTTGTGGCAAAAATTTGTATACTTAAATGGGGCTATGGCACCGTGGTGCAGGTTCTTAGGGGTTTAAAAAGGCGATGAGGGAGCAACATAATACCCTTTCACTGCCTGTCAAATGCCCTCTGAAGGGGATTGCTCTTTACAGGGCACAAGTGTAAATGAGCCATTAGAGATGAGAGCATGTCTGAAGTCTAAGGCGGCGTACACACGACCGAGGTTCTCGCTGGAAACGAGCGAGAACCTCGCTGGAAGCTGCATTCCAGCGAGAACCTTGGCCGTGTGTACGCTCTCGGCGAGCATCCCGTCGGGAATGCCGTCGAGCAGAAATAGAGAGCATGTTCTCTATTTGCTCGACGGCCCGCCTGGATGAATGGCTGGTTGCCATTCCCGACGGGCGGGTTGCCGAATCTGACGGCCGGCAGAGAACCTCGACGGGCGGAACGATGTGTTCTGCCCGTCGAGGTTCTCTGCCGTGTGTACGCGGCTTAACAGATGCTTCTCATTAGAAAGCCTTCCAACAGTTTCAGTTTTTGCACGGGCTTGGATATGTGATTTCACAATGTGTTGCTTTGGCTGCAACAAATTCAAAAAGTAAAGAAACTGGAGGCAATTATTACTAAATCTAAGTTGGTGTACAGAGACGGGCCAGATTTATGGAGGAGTAGGAGGAGTGTTAACTTTGTGCTTTTGTATTTGTATAATTGTATGCTTGGTTGCAATTTGGCAGTGTCCAAATAGACAGTGTACGGAGCCTAATGAGGATGCTGATAGACTAATTCCCATCAGGTCCACCTTTCTTTTAATTATCAGCCGGGAGCAGCTGGCAGGTGCTATGCTACACAGCCAGAAAGCGGCTATGGAATTCAACGACTGCTGTCAATTACAAAGCAGGCAAGTGATGGGAAACTAGTATCTCAGAGTTCTCCATTAGGTCCACCTCTCTTGTGATTGTCAGTGGGTGTATTCCATATTCCTTACTGGACTGACTGACTGTGGAATCTGCTGAACTCTATCTGCTCTCAATCACAGTGGTGGAGGACTTGATGGGTAACTCTGCCTACCCTACGACAAAGCTCCTCAGCTGGTGCTCCTGTCTGACAGGCACACTGGCTAAGTGGGGAACTCTGTAATGCTGAGACTTGATTGGCGCTTGCCTCCTGTGACAAAATTCACTTGCCTATTTCAAACAGGTACATAATTCTCTCACAGCCAGCAACCAATTGTGGTGTGGTGGCACAATGGAATTGTAAAGGTAAGGTCTATTGACTGAATTCCAGGGACTGTCTATCTGACATTCCTGACTTCATGGCTGAACTCTGCCAACTGACATCTTCATGTCCAATGAAACTGCTCTTACTGGCCACCGAAGTATTCTCATTGAACTCTGGAATGACTTGATGCACCCTACAACTGTCAAATAAAATTTGTCAAAGCAGAATTAAAATTATTAATGTGCATTGGCTAATTTAATGATAGCAAGAATCTTGTGTTTTACCTTTTTTTTAAATGGTTTAAAATATGGAATACATATTCACTTTAAAGGGGACCTGAAGTATAAAAGCAGACTCTTGTGTGTTCAGTGATTGGTTATCTCTAAAGATGGAACATTGGTTTGTAGGTAAATACTCCAATACACTTAAAAGGAGCCAGCTTGGAACTGTGCAAGAAGGCATTTGCACGTCAACGAGCAAAGGATATGCGTGAGCAGGCCAGCGCTCTGT
Organism: Rana kukunoris; assembly: GCA_029574335.1. NCBI lineage: Eukaryota > Metazoa > Chordata > Amphibia > Anura > Ranidae > Rana > Rana kukunoris. The sequence continues at coordinate 495,861,354 of CM056050.1, read as the reverse complement.
TGGAGAAAGACAAGCAAATTGAAAATTTGAAACAAGAATGTGAGGAACTACAGGCAAAACTATCTGCTGGAAAAGTAAGTGCCTTAAACTGTTTTCTCACAAAATATTTGAGTGTTAGGAACCTTTGTTCAATGTGTATCTTTAGCAATTGATGGAATAATAATGGATGGCTTTAATCAGTATATTTTTATTCAAAGATTTTGTTGGTTGTGCACATGGACGGCAAAACCCATTCAACGTAAATTCCTGCATCTTTCCCAGATATGTGTTTCTTTTTTTCAACGCTATACTCAAGTTTATAACAGCCCTGGCTTATTTCTGAGCCTTCGAAAAAGCCATTCATATCAACGGGAGGCTGTATACTGCACCTGGGCTTTACACCTAGGGGAAAGATGCAAGAATTTACTATGAAGAAGCTCAGTCGCCTGTCTGCAAGAAAGCTAATCATTTTGAAATGTGATGGAATAGAAGGGTTGATGCAGCAGTGCCCAGGGTACAGTGAACACATTGCCAATATGATTCAGTTAAAGTAAAACTTAAAGAAAAACTTTTTTTCTTGCTCATACATCACGGGACACAGAGCCTTAATTACTTAATGTGTTATGTAGTCACCACAGGTGATTGGACACTGCCAAACCCAATTAGAATTTAGTTCATCCCTTATCTAACCCCTCCCAAATGCAGAGTACCTCAGTTTTTTCAACAGTGTCTATGGTGGTTGGTCACATTAAACATGTGCTAAGAAGAAAAAGCTCTTTTGATGGTCTTCTGTGGAGGCCTAGGAGCTATAACCGGATCTATTCCCCGCGCCGATATTGAAAGCCTAAGATGGGTAGTATGCAGGCTTTGTGTAAAGAAGAAACAAAGTTTGCCTGTAATGTCTCTCTGCAGAGGTCTGGACTCTGGGATCCAGGCTTTGGTGTAATAATGCAACTGTGGCATGAAAAGTTACTGACAGTCTTATAAAGGTCCAGATATGAGGTTCCTAGAAGTAGGAACCCATGGAAACCTGAAGGTTGGCACAACATTACCTGCCGTGATGGGTGAAGGCTGGATCTACTATTTTTAGTAGCTTTCCTGCATCGGGGATAAAGGTAAGAGGATCATTTGAAAAAAAGGTTATCTTCTGTGAGTAGGATGCCTTACCTGTGTTTCGCCACTAGAGGGAGTAAGTTATATACCTGGTGTATTCTTAAAAAGCTATCCAGGACACGCTTAGTCAAGTCGGTCAGTTTAAACACCACTCACCTCCTCTGCTGCAGGCTCTGCCACAAAACACAAACAGGGGTCCCCCAAAGCCCCCCAGTGGTCTGCTCTCCTTTCTCTTTCATCATAGGGCGCCACCATGATGGTCGGCACATGCGCAAGCGCGCTTTAACTGTTTATGGGGAGGTGGAAAGGGGGAGGGCCGTGGTTGCTTGTGCCTGTGCATGGCACACCTGTGTCCAGGCGCTAAGAGGCTTGTTTAAAAGGCCCAGCACGCCAGAGCCTTCTGTAAAGCGGCATGGACACAAAACTGTGGGCTGTAAGCATTCCTGTGGATTGAACCAGGCAAACCTAAGACTCCTACTCTGCATCAGGTTGTGCAGTGAGCTAATATTTGTGTATTGCAAGACTATAGCACAACAGCATTTTTGTGATAGTCCTTACTGCAAAGCAAAGGTACTATGTCCCCCAGAAGAGGTACAAGGGCTAGTAAGAGGCAATAGGAAATCCCTGCTTATGGCTAAGGAGAGTCTGAGCTTGCCTGCAGTTTACCCTCCCCCTCTGTCAGTCTAGTAGCAGCCTCACAGGATGGTCATGTGCCCCTGTCTGGTTTTGCAGTTTCTCCTATGGCAGCTCCTGTATATGTCACTGAGGACTCTTAAAAAGTTGCTTTGGATGGCTTAGAAGGAAGGATTGCTACTATAATCGCAACCTCCTTAAAAGATGGCAGAAAATGGGGTAGATCCCCTTCGTCTTCTCTGGCTCTCTCATCAGATGAGCATTCTGAGGGTGAAAAATCTCTTTCTGGAGATGAGGATCAGGTGCAGTCTGAGGATGAGAAGATTCCTTCTACCTCTCATTCGCTAAAGATGCAGGTGCAATATTATGCAGAGATGGTGCGTGCCACTTACAAATTGCCTCCTGTTGAAGCTTCTATGTCCTCTGTTTCCTCTTTGGGGTCTTGGAAATCCCCACAGGCTGCATGTTCCTTTCCAGTTCATTCCTTGCTGGATAAACTGAGGTATGATGACTGGGTTCACCCAGATAAACTGTTTTCTCCTCCTAAGCAGTTTTCCCTCCTTATCATATGGAGGAAGTTTTCACTAAGAATTGGGGGGTACCTGCTATAGATGCAGCTAGGGTTGTCCCGATACCACTTTTTTAGGACCGAGTACAAGTACCGATACTTTTTTTCATGTACTCGCCGATACCGAATACCGATCCTTTTTTTTAAATGTCATGTGACAGTTTTCAAACCACAATACAGACCAAGGATATTTTCTTTAGTATTATGAAGAACTCTAACTCAAGACATTATATAAGAATCAAAATTAGTAAAAATGAATAAAAAAAAAAAAAAAATTATTTTCTTGTCACGCAGTAGTAAAAAACTCAAAGAATTTTCACAGAACATGTTGATAAATACAAAAAAAGTATTCTATTTAGGTATCAGGAGCATTTGCGCAAGTACAAGTACTCCCGCAAATACTTTGTATCGGTCCCGATACCGATACTCAGAGCTTTTTTTCTCAGAAAATAGGTGCAGGAACTCAACCACGACCCCTTTCAGATTTCAAAAACAGTAGAAGGGTCTTAAAGGGGCATTAAATACCAGGATTGCATTACATACAGAGTGCAGAGTTTAGATGGTTACACACAGAGTGCAGAGCTGTCACTTGTAAACACAGAAACCAGACTTCTGTGTTTACAAGTGATTGTGGTGAGAAGGCACCAATGAGTCTGAGCCAAAGGTGGTGGAACTGAGTTCCCCCAAGTTCCCCCTGAAAAAAAGCCCTGCCGATACTAGTATCGGTATCTGGACAACCTTAGATGCAGCTATTTCTGTGCAAACAAAAGCCTGACCTAACCTATAGACAATGGTCAGGGCTTTAAGGATCCAACTGATAAAAAGCTGGAATCTTTATTGAAATCCTCCTCTATGGCCAAGGCTGTAGTACAACCTGCTGTTGCAGCGATTAGCTTATGTCGGTTCCTTAAGGAACAGATGAAGCAGATAGTTAACGTCCTCCCTACGTAGGAGATTGAGTTTTATGAGGACCTTCCTAAGGCCCTATGTTTTACGATTGATGCGATTATGGACTCAGCAAGCATCCCGCTTGAATCTCCTGTTGGTTCACATGTGCAGGTCCCTTTGGTTGAAACATTGTGAAGACAAGGTTTCTTGCAAAAGATACTTGGTGGCGTCCCCCTTTGGTGGAGGACGCCTGTTTGGGGATGATTTGGATAAATACATCCAAGAGATTATCGGAGGCAAATCTACTCTGTTGCCGTTCCAAAACCAAACGGGGATGTCAGACCTATTCTAGATCTGAAAAACCTGAATGAGTTTCTGAACATCTGCTCCTTTCGCATGGAGTCTGTCCATTCAGTTGTCTCCACCCTCCAGGGAGGAGAATTCCTGGCATCAATAGACATCCGAGATGCATATCTAAATGTGGCAATATTCCCCACTCACCAAAGATTTTTAAGGTTTGCAGTGGATCAGTGCCACTTTCAGTTTGTGGCCCTTCCTTTCGGTCTGGCTATGGCAACTTGAGTGTTCACGAAGATACTGGCCCCGGCTTTGGCAAAGCTGAGGGCATGGGGCATAGCAGTAACAGCCTATCTGGACGATCTGTTGATCATAGATCAGCCCACTGCATGCCTGGGCCACAATGTGAACAGCACAGTGGAGTATTTAGAGTACCTAGGCTGGATCCTCAATCTGGAAAAATCCTCCTTACAGCCTCAGAAAAGCCTGGAATATTTTGGCATGATTATAGGCACATCCCAAAGCAGGGTATTACTTCACAAGCCAAAGGCAAAAGCTATAGGAGACTTGGTCTGAGTGATAAAGTCAAAAAAGAAGGCTTTACTTCGTCTACGCATTAAATTATTGGGAAAGATGGTAGCCTCATTTGAGGCTGTCCCTTATGCCCGGTTTCACTCAAGGCTGTTACAGGGTAGAATTTGTCTGCTTGGATGTTCAGACCCTGGACCTTCCTTCAATCTTCTCTCCAAAGGTTTGCCAGAGCCTGAATTGGTGATTGCTCCCCCAAAATATATCAAAAGGAAGATCCTTTACTCCGGTTACCTGGAAAATGGTAACCACAGACATCAGAGTAGAAGGGTAGTGCTGCGCTGTGGGGGGAGGGGAGGGGGGTTGGCGTCCTGAAGAAGTCACGTGAAGTGACGAATGCGCGTATGAGGTTAACTTAGAGCCACCAAAGTGGTACCGGAGGTGACGTTGGCGTACGCCCTGTTTTTTATGCCTGTTTTTTATCGCAATATTGTGAGTACCCAGTGTATTGTTTTAATTGAATAAAACCCCCCCTGTTTAAACGGTACTACACTATTGGCATTTTTTGTTTCCCTGGATGCGAGTCACTGCTATCGTTTGGAGGTGATTACCAGGAAGGATCTATCCTCCCCACTATAGTCTATTTGGATGACACCACAAGCGGACCTAACCAGAAAAGAGCTCCTGGGCTTTGCTTTTGCTGTTACCTTACAGCAGTAAGGTAAGTGGACATCCTTACTTATTTTGAAGATAACACTTTAAATTCCTCATCACGTCACTTTGGCTTTTACACCAGCAATTTTTCACTTTGAACTAATATTTTTTGCATTTACCTGTGGATACTTGCTGTATGGACTTTTAACCCTAAACACAGCTGTGTGTTGTATTTGGCACTCTGTGCACTTTGTGTATCAGCATTTATTACCACTTTATATGTTATTTTGCACTGTTATTGTTTTAGCAGCCAGCCTTGGCTGCACTGTAGCACGTTTATTTTGTTGCTAATACCACTGATATTTTTTGAGATTGTCATTTATGATCACTAGTTAGAGTACATCAAGATTTGCCACACTTCCTCTTTGCACGTTGTCCCACCTCTACCCCAGCCCCCCTCCCCCCACAGTGCAGCACTACCCTTCTACTCTAATTCACTTTGGTTGATACACCATTCAGTGTAGCAGCTGTACCCACCCACCCCCTCTTTTCCCTGTTCCCCACTTTTGTGGTAAGCGTGGTAATATTCACCCCACCATTACAACCACAGACATCAGCCTTCTAGGCTGGGGGGCAGTTCTGGAAGAGGCTTCTGCCCAGGGTAAGTGGTCCGGAGCCGAAAGGCTCCTACCCATCAACATTCTGGAGATTCGGGCAATTCATCTGGCCCTCAGAGTCTGGTCTTGCAGACTGCAGGGTTGTCCTGTTCGTGTACAGTCCGCCAATGTGACAGCTGTGGCCTATATCAGTCACCAAGGGGGCACCCGAAGTCTGGATGCTCAAAGAGGTGAATCACATCCTGTCCTGGGCAGAAAGGCATATTCCTTGCCTGTCTGCGGTCTTCATTCCAGGGGTAGAGAATTGGCAGATGGATTTTTTAAGCCGCCAGCAACTGAGTCCGGAAGAATGGTCTTTACCCCCCGACATATTTCAGATCATATGTCAGAAATGGGGTACCCCAGATGTGGACCTGTTGGCTTCCAGGTTCAACACAAAACTGGACAAGTTTGTGTCAAGGACAAGAGATCCTTTTGCTCAAGGGTCGTTATTCTCCGATTTATGCGTTCCCTCCAGTTCCGCTTCTTCCACAATTCCTTAAGAGAGTCAAAAGGGAAGGAAAGCTGGTGATTTTGGTCGCCCCGGCTTGGCCCAGGAGACCCTTGTACGCAGAAATCCCAAGGACAAAAGGAAGACCTTGGTTCTCCCACTACGCTCGCACTTACTATCGCAGGGTCCAATATTCCATGCTGCCTTACAAAGTCTAAATTTGACGGTTTGGCTGTTGAGACCCACATTCTGAGAAAACGTGGGCTCTCAGGCCCAGTCCTATCCACTGGTTAATGCTAGGAAGCCGGCTTCCAGGCTCATCTAGTACAGAATCTGGAGGGCATATGTTTCCTGGTGTGAACCCAGAAGATGGCATCCTAGAAAGTATGTCATTAGTAGGATTCTTGCCTTTCTTCAGTTGGGATTAAATAGGAAGTTGGCCTTGAGCACGATCAAGGGCCAAATCTCGGCCTTGTCTGTATTTTTTCAAAAATCGCTTGCCTTTCATTCCCTAGTAGGGGCCTTTGTTCAGGGAGCACTGCGCTTGAATCCGCCGGTTAAGTCTCCCGTGTGCCCATGGGATTTGAATTTGGTATTGTCCGTTTTACAGAAACGATCTTTTGAACCATTACACCGCGCTTCTTTAAGTCTTTCTCGTAGCCATATCCTCAGCAAGGAGAGTATTGGAACTGGCGGCTCTTTCATGTAAAGAACTGTATATGATTTTTCATGGTGACAGGGTGATGCTATGTCCTCAACCAACTTTTTTACCTAAGGTGGTTTCAGGATTTCATCCGAATTAAAATATAGCCCTACCGTCTTTTTTTTCCAGATCCACAGTGAGCTTAGGAAGAGAGTCTACACTCTCTAGATGTTGTTAGAGCGGTAAAGGTTTATCTGCAAGTTACTGCACAGATACAAAAGACTGATTGTCTGTTTATTCTGCTACAGGGCCAAGGAAGGGCCAGGCAGCGTTGAAATCTACTATTGCATGTTGGATTTGACAAGTCATTATTCAGGCCTATGGTTTAGAAAAGAAGATCCCTCCTTTTCAGGTGAAAGCGCACTCGACTAGAGCAGTTGATGCTTCATGGGCAGTGCATCACCAGGCCTCTATTGCTCAGATCTGTAAGGCTGCTACTTGGTCTTCGATCCATACATTTACTAAGTTCTACCAGGTAGATGTGAGAGGGTACAAGGATGCCTCATTTGGGCGTAGTGTACTGCAGGCAGCAGTATAGATCCTCTGGCCCAATGGCGGTCTTGTTTCTGATCTGTCTCCCTCCCCTCAATTTAAGCATTGCTATGGGACATACCATTAAGTAATTAAGGCTCTGTGTTCCGTGATGTATGAGCAAGAAAATATAATTTTTTAATACAGCTTACCTGTAAAATCCTTTTCTTGGAAATACATCACGGGACACACAGCTCCCGCCCTGCCCCTCTTCGGAGTTAAACGTGGGACACTTATTACTTTGCTACAAAACTGAGGTATTCTCCATTTGGGAGGGGGTTATATAGGGGAGGAACTCCATTCTAATTGGGTTTGCCAGTGTCCAATCACCTACAGTATAGAGTAAAGCACATGGTTGAATTACGAACAAATTTTATTTTCAAAATCCAGAACGTTTTTTGTGAACCGATGATGCCACCAATGATTTTCGAAATTCGGCCGACCAAGCCTTCATATTGCTACAGAAAATAATTTTTGTGGCCGGGAATATTTTTTTTCTCCGGAAATGTTTCTTTTCTTGCAAATGCACCTTTTTTTTTTCTATTACATTTCTCGCACGATTGTCCCATTGTGTCCAATTCCTCAAATTTGATTGCTGCACGAAAATTGGGTGTTGCTGCAGCCCACTAACAGTGCAAAATTTGTACGAAAATTCTTAGAAACGATTTTTGAAAGAACATTCTTTCGAAATTCGAACCGTTTATGGCCGGCATAAGGGAGGGTTATAACCCCTGTCAGATTTTTTATTTATTTTTGCTTTGTATTTCATCTGGGGGGGATTTCCCTTTAGACATGTGCAGACTGGAATATTTTGTTTAGTTTTCGTTTGGAAAATACATTTATTTAGTTACTCTGGAAAATCGTTTTGATCTATTTTGTTTTTCGTTGGGGAATAGCTTTCGTACAAAAATCCAATAATACTTGGTTTCTGTCAAATGGTCAAAAGAATATTCGACGGAAGGTCAAATCTTTATGTTGAATCGTACATTTCCGTTCGAATATTCCGCCTACAAGAATTCTAATGTTGTATGACTAGTAATAATGTCGAATCTATTTTCTATAATGTCAAATCTATTTTCTCATAAATCGAAATCTATTCTCTGTAATGTCGAATCTATTATTTCTATATTGTCGAATCTTTTCTCTATACAGTAATGTCGAATCTTTTCTCTATGTCAAATCTTTTCCCTATAATGTCGAATCTCTCTATATCGAATTTTTACCGCAACGAAAATAGAGCATTTTTTATGTCGGATCTTTCAGTTTTCGTTTCTTGCGCTTTCGTTATCGTTTGTTAAAACGATAACGAAAAAACCCAAATTTCAGACGAAAATGCATTCTAACGAAAACGAATGCACATGTCTATTTCCGTTTGCTTTCTGTCCCATAGCCAAAACACAAAGTGAGAGAGGTAATCCTTGGGTGTCGCCTGGGTCACAGAACTAGTGTCCTCATTGGAAGATTTTCCCTCCATCACTGTTCTGGTGTCAACCCAAAATTTTCTTTTACTTTTACAGACAGATAAAAACTGACAGGTGCTCTAATACCTCTCTACGCTATCCAAACCTTAGATAAAAAAAAAAAAAATTGCCTTTTTAGTTGCACATTTAGCTTTCCTGAGTAATTTTTAATCCTTTTTTGTTTCAAACTGAAGCAGCAGTAGGTTCTCTGGAATGGAATGGAATTTTTTTTTTTTTTTTTTTTTTTTTTTTTTTTAAATGTAAGCATCATTAAAACCACTGCTCCAGGAGCAGTGATTTTAATGATGCTTCAATAAAAATAAAAAAAATGAAAAATTCCTTTAAATATTGTACCTGCTGGGTGTCTATACCTGTGATAACGTCTTTAAATAGCACAATCACCTGCCTGCCAGTAAATTAGGAAGAACTGATCTAGCTAAGCTATACAGTGTATAAATATATGTACAACTTCTGGGATGTATATATATCCTCTACACACTGTAAATTTAACTAAACTGACTAGCCTGCCTGCTCTATCTAGTAATAAAGACACTGTCTTTCTCTCTCTCTCTCTCTCTCTCTCTCTCTCTCTCTATAGGACTGATCTCTTTAACAACGCCGCAACACACTACACAAGGCCACCTTGCAGGCAGCCATTTATAGTGTGGGGCGTGTACTAAACCCCCTGAGCCATAATTGGCCAAAGCCACCCTGGCTTTGGCCAATTATGGCTCTCCGTTTTTTTGCGCGCTGTGATTGGCCAAGCATGCGGGTCATAGTGCATGCTTGGCCAATCATCAGCGCGCAATGCCGCAGTGAATTATGGGCAGTGACGCGTCACTCAAATTTGGCGCGAACGACCTGTTTTATTTTGAATTTCGACGAACGTACAAACAGACGATGTTCGAATCGACATGGAGCTCATCCCTAGTTGCCAGTTTGTCCATTTTCACTGGCTAATGTAATTTTGGAGTTGTTTTTTTTCCGTAGATGGTCATTAAATACAAAATTCTTCATTGGCTTTGTCTCTTTATAAAAAAGTGCAACAGATTGTATGTTGCTAATTGTGATGCTAGTGAGGTTTTTATATAATTGTGTCTGTTGCTAGGCATTTTTCTTGGATCACAGCAGGGCAATGCCAATATCACCAGCTGATACAATTTTCCTTTCATCCTCTGCTGTTTTTTTGACAGGATGCAGGCAGGTGCAAGCCTTTAAAGATTTTTGAACAATGATGAGACCCCAAAATATTTTCTATAAAATAGAATTCAGTACACATCTAACAGCTGTTTAGCATTTGGAGATGTATATCTTTCGGCTAACAAGCCCAAAGCACAACGAGCTGTACTTGTCATTCCCTTATTGTCATTTAAATAACCTCCAGAACTTGCACAGAAGACTTGGCATTAACACCACAAAGTTAAAACAAAACAAAAGGTCATTAGGAAATCTAGTGTAGTGGAAAATGTTGCAAACAGACATTGTGAGATACCTTTAAATTGTCATAGAAACTTAAGGTATGTGACTAATTACTGACCAAGATAATTATGTACATCAGAAAGATAGCTGACATGCTTGTGTCCTTCTGTAATTATGTAGACTATTCATAAACGGCTTACCTCTAAAAAATGGAACTCGCTATGCATTTTTTTTGTTGCGGTTTTTAAACTCAAAGCAAGCCCTGAACAGCTCTCTGCCCAGACTATGGGCATTATATGTTTTTAAAAAATGTTATACAAGCAGTAAAAAAAGCTATCAAACATGCCCTCACCGATTTTTGTAACTGCAGATACTATGGAGTAATTTATCCTCAAACATTTCTAACGGCTATCCTGGATATATGTGTGAGCTCCTCAGGCTGTATAGGCATCTAGTCCTGTGCCCACCACTGTGAGTGCTGGCCAGGAAGTGAGTTTCTCTATGCTCCAGGCAATGGTAGAGAGCGATAGGTGTCCTGGAAGCTGCACATCAAGTCAAAGCATGCAATGTGATTGTCGATGGCAGTCTCAGCCTGGACCTCCAATAGGCTTACCTGTAGGTAAAAGTAAAAAAAAAATGTATACAACCTCTTTAAGTGCATGTGTAAATGAAAGTTCTTGAGTTAAGATTTAAATTACCTACTCCTTTTATAAATTACAAGGCAGCAGAAGTCCCAGCTGCCAGAGAAAATATAGGTGTATCACTACCCCCTAGAGGGCCGCTGAATTTTGGGTCCTCCTTTGTCTGCACAGCCAGGCAACACACATTTTCAGCATGCACACAGTCAAAAAAACAGTCCATGGGCTTTGTTTTTGTTATTTTATTTAGGGATATTAACTTGGGTGGGGATAGGAAGTTATGGAATGCCCAGAACTTGGTCAATGTAAAACTTTGAGGACAGCTTGGGTGATAAGATGTCTTGCAAAGATCCCAGACTGTACTCTTTCCGGAATAACTGTACTTTTGTCTTCCTTTGCATAATGCAAGGAAACTTGGCTCCAGCTGAGAATTCCCTCAAGCAAGGGTGGAGGTTGGCACTATACAGTCCCTCTGAAAGTTAGTTGAATAGTGGAATCAGCTGCCATCTCTCTTTGTAGGCTTTGGGGGATGAGGTTACTCTCGGTCCATTTTTTATCCTGCAGCATACATGACTTCTGCCCAGGCATCCTGCTATTCAGGTCCCATTTTCTTACCAGGGCATTTCTACCAAGATGAGACTGAAGGGGGTGAGGGTCGCTCTTTGGTTTCTTCTCCTCGCTACTCCTCTGTCCACTGCCACTTCACACCTGCCCCCTCAGCACAGGGTTCTCTTCCAGGCCTTTGGTTCCTGGGTTCTCTCTCCACATTGCCAGACTCCTGAACATTTATGGGCAAACTCTCCAACTTCTGTGCCGCCATCACCCAGGGAATGGTAGAGCTCCCATAAATATTCAGTCTTCTGTTCCCACCCCTTTGGCCACTAAGTCCTGGAACTTCATGAAAGCTTCCAGAAGCCAAGGGGAAGAGACAGACTCTGCCCTCAGAACCTGCCAGCTATACATGACCCCAAATAACCCTGACTCCACGGACTACAGTGGAGTTTAACTAAATTTACCTAACCTATAGATACAATTTACACAAGGGGGTGCTACATAGGGAAATAAGCTATTATTTCAGTGCCTATGTTATGAATGTAAAGGTACACTTCTCCACAGTATCTTCAGCTACAGAGGTCAGTGAGGACTTGTTTAAAATCTCTATCTACCCTTATTAATATGTAAACGTTTTAATGTCAATCTAGATACAGATCCACTTAAAAAATGTAAAAGCCCTGCATTAAAGCGGACTTCAAATGCTCAGTTATTTTTTTTTTTTTTTTTAAATTAGGACTTTTTTTTAGAAATACAAAGAAAGGAAGCTGCAGTCTCTCTGCCTATTTAAAGCCTGTGTAGTTTGGACTTTAAAGCTGATCTTCACAAGTAGTGAAATTGGGACCGTTCACTTCTGAAAAACGCATGGTGTCATGCGGGGGTTCCTCAAGGATCCCCTCTGTCGCCGGTGCTGTTCAACATCTATCTCCGCCCTCTTTTTGAAATCATCAGCAGCCAAAAGCTACTTTACCACTCTTATGCAGATGACACACAATTGTACTATCGCATCTGCAACAAAAAGGATCATCATCTCGGTCTAGAGAAAGGTCTCTCTTTGATAGAAAACTGGAAGACAAAGAGTTATCTTAAACTCAACAGTTCGAAAACAGAACTTCTCCTGTTTCACGCCAATCGAAAGAATCAACTTGCAACAACCTGGACATCCCCGCCCATTCTGGGCAAAATCATCACTCCTAGCACCAAAGTCAAAAGTCTCGGAGTCCTCTTCGACACCTACATGACAATGGATGCACAAATAGGGTCAGTAGTCAGCGGATCACATCATCTGCTGCGCCTACTACGCAGACTTATTCCATTTATTCACATAGCAGTCGTGGTGGGAACAATTGTTAACTCCAGACTTGATTATGCAAATGCCCTTTACCTTGGACTCCCAAAGTACCAAATCACTCGGCTGCAAGTCGTTCAGAATACGGCCGCGCGACTTGTGACTGGGAAAAAAACATGGGAATCAATCTCACCTTCACTGAGAAGCCTTCACTGGTTGCCAGTAAAAGACAGAATTACTTTCAAAGCACTCTGTCTGATGCATAAGTGTATTCTGGGAAATGCCCCCCAATATATATGCGAAAAACTAAAATTTTACAACCCCAATCTCGTTCTGCGATCCACCAACCAAAATCTACTCCAAATACCCAAAACCAGATACAAGTCCAAAGGAGAAGGAAGATTTGCTGTCTAAGGCCCTAGACTTTGGAACGCTTTACCAACCTCCATTTGGTTGCAGGAGAACCACTTGGCCTTTAGGAAAAAGATCAAAACCCATCTCTTTTGAGTTCAAAGAAGAAATGGACAAACAAGCACCCACAGGCGATTCAGTTCGCATGTGCAGCGATATATAAGTTTTTCACTCACTCACTGAACCCACGCGGACACATATTATGTTTGCGATTCAGGACTGCAAGGCCTCTCTTACTACCTAAATGGAATACATCCGCATGGATTTTTCCCTACTGAAGCAGGATGTACAGATCCTGGCTGACAGAACTGGGGCAACTGAGGAATGCCTCAGCTCTGTAGAAGATACTGTGCACCCTTTATTTGCAACAATGCGCACTGCTACGGATGAGCGGATGACCATTCAAGCCAAACTAGAAGACCTGGAGAACCATTCATGCAGGAACAACCTCCACCTTGTGGGATTCCCCGAACATTCGGAAGGATCTCGCCTTGAACAGTTTTGCCTCTCTTGGCTACAGGATGTTTTTGGCAATGATGGAACTTTATCGTCCTTTTGACATCGAATGAGATGAATCGTACACATTTTGCGGTTTCCCTCAGGAGCCCCTCCGCGCTCCGTCATTCTTAACTTCTGACATAGTCGCCATTCTACGTATCGCCAAAGGGAAAAGGGCCGCTCAAATATAATATAATGTAATGGTAATGCCAGCTTTGACTTTTCTAACTTCTCGATTAAAGTCCAATGCCAATACACCTCGTAATTTTAAATGTGCGCCGTCACATCTTTGCGCCGATAAGCCGAAAAACATGGCTTCAGCCGTCCGACGTAACTTGCCTACGCCGGCGTATCGTGGGCGCATAGTTACGCTGGACGCATTCGGCGTTCCCATTATAAATATGCAAATGAGCAAGATACGCCGATTCACGAACGTAGATGCGCCCGGCCACTTCATATACGCGCTTTGCGTAAGGCTTACTTCCGGCGTAAAGTTACCCCTGCTATATGAGGCGCAGCTAATGCTAAGGTATGGGCCAGGGAACGATGCCGTTGAATTTTACATCGTTGACGCCGTTTACATAGTACGTGAATAGGGCTGGGCGTATAGGCATTGCGCACCGACGTCACTTAGACATTCTATCCGATGTGATTCTGAGCATGCGCACTGGGATACGTCCATGGACGGCGCATGCACCGTTTGTTCGACCCATCATTTGCATGGGGTCACGGGTCATTATAATATAACACGCCCACTGCCTTGCTACTTTGAATTAGGCGGGCTTACGTCGGCCCATTTACGCTACGCCGTCATAAATTAGGAAGCAAGTGCTTTGTAAATACAGCACTTGCCTCTCTAAGTTGCGGCGGCGTAGTGTAAAGAAGATACGCTACGCCAGCACAAAGATGTGCCCGGGTGCGTGAATCCGGGCCCTCCTTTGCAGCTGTGAAGGATCGTTTGCGTACCGAAGGCCTACAATACGCTATGCTTTTCCCTGCTAAGTTGCGTATCATACATGATGGTAAAGCTCACTTTTATACAAATCCAAAGGAAGCTATGGCCTGGCCGAATGACCGTTTGGAGCTGCACCCAGACGTTGGATGCAACTGACCCTGGCTGTTGATACGCAGAATTTTCCTTTAAATTTATGCTGAAGATCTTGAGGTTTCCTGATCTAAGAATGGAGAATACCATACCTGCATACACCGTTTCCTATCCTGGCTGATTGCCTGCTGTGTGAGGGGGGTTGTTCTTCCATGCCCTGTTGGTGCAGCATCCTGTTTTGTTTGGATTTTGGCCGCGGACCTGCCTTTTATGTACTTCTCAGCGGCCCACTTCCAGAAATGTGGCATGTCCACTGCCATTTTGTGCCCCTCTCCTTTTGCAGTTTTTCATCCTGAACCAGGACAATTCCACCATTACCAAAAGCCCTTACGGATTCAATACAACCCCCATACCAGTTTTTTGGCGTTGCTACGGGACGCTTCTAACCCTTGGTTGAGTGTTTTGTTCAGGGATCCAAGGCTCGCTATGTTTGAGATGGCCAAGCGGGGAGGGTTAATTACCAGTCTTTACTGTTTTTCATTTACTTAACTTCTCTTTTTATATTTAGCTTCACACTCCCTGACTTGTATATGTTATGGATAGCATGGCCTAGAGTGTTTGTCTTATGCTCTATATCCTTACTATAGTTGGTATGCATTGATTTACTAGGTCTAAGCCACTAAATATAATATCTTGGAATGTTGGAGGTTTAAATTTATCCCAGAAGTGGTCCCTTGTCTTTTCTGGCTTGAAAAAACAGAAACCCCATATACAGTTGTATTCAAAATTATTCAACCCCCACTGAAATTGATTGTTTTGGCCAGTTTGACATTGATTTTGATCATTCAGTCATCCTGCTTACAATTAAATCAAAGAGTCACGTTTAGGTCAGACAAATATAACATAACATTTATAATGAAATAACCAAAAATGAGGCGATTCAGTTCGCATGTGCCGCGCTATATAAGTTTTCATTCATTCATTCATTCAAAAATGTATTTTCTGTGTTACCATCATTATCAGTTTTATTCAAGCCCCAAGTGACATTCAATCTTAGTACTTAGTACAATATCCTTTTACAGTTATAACGGCTTTTAAACGAGAAGTATAGCTTGACACAAGTGTCTTGCAGCGATCTACAGGTATCTTCGCCCATTCGTCATGGGCAAAAGCCTCCAGTTCAGTCACATTCTTAGGCTTGCGCGCTGCAACTGCTTTCTTTAAGTCCCACCAGAGGTTCTCAATCGGATTTAAGTCTGGTGACTGCGATGGCCACTAAAAAATGTTCCAGCCTTTAATCTGCAACCATGCTCTAGTGGACTTGGAGGTATGCTTGGGATCATTGTCCTGTTGAAAGGTCCAGCGTCTCCCAAGCCTCAGGTTTGTGATGGACTGCATCACATTGTCATCCAATATCTCCTGGTACTGAAGAGAATTCATGGTACCTTGCACACGCTTAAGCTTCCCTGTACCTGCAGAAGCAAAACGGCCCCAAAACATGATTGACCACCCGCCATGCTTCACAGTAGGCAAGGTGTTCTTTTCTTCATAGGCCTTGTTCTTCCTCCTCCAAACATAGCGTTGATCCATGGGCCCAAACAGTTCTAATTTTGTTTCATCAGTCCACAGAACACAATCCCAAAACTTCTGTGGTTTGTCCACATGACGTTTGGCATACTGCAGTCGACTCTTCTTATTCTTTGGAGACAGCAAGGGGGTGCGCCTGGGAGTTCTGTCATGGAGGCCTTCATTACGCAGTGTGTGCTGTATTGTCTGAGCAGAAACTTCAGTACCCACATCTGACAAATCTTTTCTCAGTTCCTCAACAGTCACACGGGGACTTTTCTCGACTCTACGCTTTAGGTAGCGCACAGCAGTCAAAGTCAGCATCTTCTTTCTGCCACGACCAGGTAGCGTTTCAACAGTGCCCTTTGCCTTGAATTTGCGAATGATGCTTCCTATGGTGTCTCTTGGTATGTTTAACATCTTTGAAATCTTCTTATAGCCATTGCCCTTCCTGTGAAGAGTAATCACCTCTTCTCTTGTCTTCCTGGACCATTCTCTTGACTTCACCATGTTTGTAACCACACCAGTAAATGTCTAGAACGAGCCGAATATCAGTCATTTTAGAGCTGCCTAATTGGTGCTTATTAGGCTTTATTGCTGCTCCCTGACATCCACAGGTGTTTTCAATCACTGATTGAAAACGCTTCAATGAACCTCTGTTCTTCAGAGTGGTAGTCTTTAAGGGGTTGAATAATTGTGTAAAACATTTACTACTGTATTACAAAACCAATTGATGTCATTTTAGTTGCATATGGTTCTTTAACCACTTAAGACCCGGACCAATACGCTGGTAAATGACCCAAGGTGTTTTTGCGATTCAGCACTGCGTCGATTTAACTGACAATTGCGCGGTCGTGCGACGTGGCTCCCAAACAAAATTTGCGTCCTTTTCTTCCCACAAATAGAGCTTTCTTTTGGTGGTATTTGATCACCTCTGCGATTTGTATTTGTTGCGCTATATACAAAAATAGAGCGACATTTTTGAAAAAAACACTATTTTTTACTTTTTGTTAAAAAAAAAATCAAATAAACTAAATTTTAGTCAAACATTTAGGCCAAAATTTATTTAGCCACATGTCTTTATTAAAAAAAAAAAAATCGCGATTAAAAAAAATACCTAGCGGGAACAGCGACACTAATACAGCGATCAGAAAAATGATCGCTTAGTGACGCTGGCAATAGGCAGTGAAAGGGTTAACTAGGGCGGTGATCAGGGGGTTAAAACTTTATTGGTGGGGCTATCCTGAACCTAACACTAACTGATTTTACACTGCCTGTCACACTAACACTAAATGCAGTGATTAGATCACTGCATTCAGTGACACTGTGACAGGGGGGGTGGGGGGGCAGATCGCAAGGGGTTAAGTATGCCTATGTGAGTGTGTGTCAGTGTAATGTTGGTGCACACTTACTGTTAGGTGTTTCTCCCATCGCAGCGGTTGGAAATACCGCTGCGATGGGAGATTACATCACTTCCCCCTTCCTGTGTTTACACAGGAGGAGGAAGTGACAGGAGACTGGGAGCGCGCGCATTGGCTGGGAGCGATCGCGGGGGGGCGGGTAAACGCCGACATCCGCCCGCTCGTCCCGGATCGCTCCCGGAGCCAGGGGGACCCCCGCACGCCGCGGACCCCCGCACGAACCGCACTTAGGCGGGGACATAAATTTACGCCCTTGTGCCTGTACGTGCCATTCTGTGGCCGTATATGTGCGTGCGGGGGTCCTTAAGTGGTTAAGAAGTCCTTGTAGGATTTCATTCTGAATACAATTACAAATGTACACTAAATTCCCTAAAACCCTTTACAGCATTGGGGGTTTGAATAATTTTGAATACAACTGTAATATTCCTTCAAGAAACTCATCTCACTGGCACGAAGGTACAGTCCATTAAGCGCCCATGGTTGACTAATTTGTTTCATGCTACCCATACAACCTACTCTAGAGCGGTCTCTCTTCTATTGTATTGACTAAGTCCCTTCCAGCAGACATAAGATTTGTCATACTTTATGAATTGTCTGTGATATTTACATTGGTAAATGTTTATATCCTCCCCCCTTCTCCTTAGACCTACTCTCCAAATTGTTCCTTATTCTCCTGTTTAGGACCCGGGCCCCCTGATTTACATGGGAGACTTTAATGCTGTTTAGCTGTGGACCGCTTGGGGGGGTTGGGGGTAGATCCCTTACTTTATTTACTGATTGGGCACAGGTATATGGCCTCACTGGGATATGGCGGTGGAAGCATCCGATTGTCTGTCAGTACTCCTGCCATTTCCGATTCCTTCCACACTATGTCCCGTATAAACATGGTGTTTGCCTCAGATGTTACATTTCCTATTGTTTTGAAAGTGTCTTATATACCTAGATGTGTATCTTTCCTTGCCCCTTTCTGCGGACCTTCGCCTCCTCCTCCTGGCGTCGGGTCCCGCAATTTGGTGACTGAATTCAGAGTGGCTGGAGGATGAGGTGGTACAATGGGAATGCAAAAAAGGTATTGTACATTATTGGAATACGAATCTGAGATCCTTTTAGGACTACGCTGAGGGGCACTTTTATGTCAATTACTGGTGCTTTGTGTAAAAATACACAACAGCATATCGAGGACATAGGCAGATTCTGCTGCCAGCATGGTATTTTCTATGTCCGAAACCCCGACCCTAATACACGGGCAGTGCTGGGACAAGGCCATTTGATGCCTAGGGCGAAGATGGCAAACTGTGTGATGGGCACAGTGGCTGCGTGTGATGGGCACAGTGGCTGTGTGTGATGGGCACAGTGGCTGTGTGTGATGGGCACAGTGGCTGCGTGTGATGGGCACAGTGGCTGCGTGTGATGGGCACAGTGACTGCGTTTGATGGGCACAGTGGTTGCGTTTGATGGGCACAGTGGCTGCGTGTGACGGCACAGTGAGCCTGCAATTAAGTTTTTTTTTTTTTTTATGCAGAGAAGGAAGGCAAGCTCAAAATAACAAACATTTTTTTCTGCCATTTTACTTTAAAAAAATGATGGTCACCCACTCACCTCAGTCCAATTAACCCCCCTCCCCAATACAGACTCATTTAAGTTGTTTGTTTCTTACTTTTTACACAGTATAGTTCTTCTTCTGTTGCAGATAGTTCACACACTCCACTCCAGACAGTAGCACTGGCAGGCGCAGGCTCAGGCAGGCTCCTCGTGTCTTGTCCTTTTTTTTTTCTTGCAGACACACAGCTCCGCGCGAGTCCTCCCTCTGTCTCAGTCACCTCGGCTCTCACCCCCGGCGTGACGTCACGCGGCGGCGGCGCACGCCGGGAATATTCCAACTAAATCCTTCATGGGGGGGTGAGAGGAAACGGAGCCAGGACAGAGGAGCGCAGTCAGCACACAGTAAAGTCAAGTGAAGTGCCAGTGTGCCACAGCCACTGCCTGCGCTGTCTGTCACTCAGTGAAAGTGAGTGACAGACAATCCAACTGATCTGGTGGCCGCGGCTGATTGCGCCCCCCCCCCCCCCCCTGTTAGACTTGGTAGCGCCAGGGTCACTCGCCTCTCCCGTCCCTGCCTTGTACCGGCACTGTACACGGGACACATGGTTATACAGCCACAGAGAGTATGAGCTCCGTATATTGCCCAAAAAATATTGACTTTTCAGGGTCAGATTAGTGACATCCCTCAAGATATTGTGGAGAGCTTTCTAGCCTTTTACTAAGAACTCTATGCTACTAGAGTACACTACTCTGAATCCCAACTAAGCGAATACCTAGAACAAATATCTTTTTCCTTTCTGTCAGTTGATACCCATGAGGACCTAGAGGTGCCTCCTTTCTCTTAAAGAAATGGCCTTGGTCATTTCACATCTATGAGTACGAATGACACCAGGCCTGGATGGTTTCCCAGTTGAATGGTACACTCACTTAAGACATTTATTATGCTCACTCCTTCTTTCTACATATAACATAACCTTAGTAACAAGAGTTCCCCCCCCCCCCACTTTGCGAGAGGCTCTCATTATCCTGTTAAAACCCTGTAAAGAGCGTCCTAAATGTGACTGCTACCGCCCAATATCTCTCATCAATGGGGATGTTAAGATCTTAGCTAAAATTTTGGCCAACCATCTGAATACTGTGGTTGCGAACTTAGTAAGGAGCAATCAAGGGGGCTTTATACACGGTTGGTCCACAAGGATGAATATTCACAGGTTGTTGCAAAATTTACCGTAATCCCCATGATTGTTATGCCCCTCACGCTATCGTATCCCTGGATACATGTAAGGCCTTTGATAGTGTGGCATGGCCCTACTTGTTTCAAGTGCTATAGCTTTACGGATTTGGCCCTCGTATTATAGCTTGGATAAGACTCCTTTTTATACATCACCACTGGCCTGTATACGAGTTAACTCATGTACTGTTGCCTTCCCAATAACTAGGGGCATTAGGCAGGGGTGTCCATTGTCACTCTTCCTATTCGCCTTGGCTATGGATCCATTGCTATACATATTCCCTTCAATTAAATTAAATTGTGGGCACTGATTGGCATCCATTGTGGGAACTGATTGGCATCCATTTATTTCTGATTGGCATCCCTGGGGGTCTAGGGTGGCATACCTGTGGTGGGCATCACTGGTGGTCTGGTGGCATCCCTGGTGGTCCAGTGTAAGCATCCTCGGGGGGGCTGTGCTTATAATCTATCAGCACAAACCCCCTGTCAGAGGAGCAACCGATCAGCTCTCCCTCTACTCGCGTCTAACAGACACGAGTGAGGAAAAGCCGTTCTCCGACTTTTCCTGTTTACATTGTGATCAGCCGTGATTGGACACGGCTGATCACGTGGTAAAGAGACTCTGACGGAGACTCTTTACCTAGATCGGTGTTGCGGGGTGTCAGACTGACACCCTGCAACAACGATCGCTGTGATCGTTGCTGGGGGCGCGCAGTGGCTCAATATCCTGAAGACGTCATGTGACGTCCAGTCAGGGTATTGAAACCACTTTGCTGCCGTCATTTTGCTAAATGGCGGGCGGCAAGTGGTTAAATGGCAAGAAGAAAAAACTGTGGCGATTAAGTACCGCCAAAAGAAAACTCTATTTGTGTGAAAAAAGCAATATAAATTTCATTTGTGTACAGTGTTGCATGACCGCACACTTGCCAGTTAAATTAGCACAGTACTGAATAGCGAATAATGATCTGATCATGAAGGTCAAGTGGTTAAATTATTCTGGATATTGGTAAATTCAGAAAGAATGTCACTTTATTTACTCTTCAGCTTCTTCTCTAAATTCTGTGTTTTTGGTGACAGGTTCCATTTAAGATGCCATAGCTATACCTTCTTGCTGCTTGTTCAATAGTAAAAAAACACTGTGGGGATTAGTCTTTCATTATCTCCTAGGCATCTACAGTATTATCTATTCTTTTGCCTTTAAGCTATTACAGCTTGTATTTGTTGTTTTTCTGTGTATATCTATTAATGAATGTCATGTTCAATTACATGCAGGATTTTCCAAGTTTGTTGAAGTTCAATGACTTTAATCGCCTGCTACATGAATCTCAGAAGGAAGTTCTACGGTTACAGAAGCAAATTGCATTAAAATACATGAAGGAATCCCTTCATTTGTCAAGGACTGAATCTCACAGTTCTCCAACACCTGCTGAAGCCATGTATTTGAACAGATTAATTCATCCTGAACAGCCCACACAAGACCCAGATAATTCGATCATGGCAACTTCAGTAGATTCCTTTAAGGTAGGAGAGCTGGCTGTAATTATTTAAAAGTGAAAGTCTTCTTTTGAAAAGAAAAATATAAATAACCAAAGTATATCTGTCTAAACAAACGTCTATAAAGTGGCATGTAAATATTGCGTTGCAAATATGACTTCCTTAAGTATTTTATATAAGATGTCCGATTAAGTTACAAAAAGGTTATGATAAAATGCATTTTGCACCCCATTGCTGGCAATGGAACTGTTCTAATTGCTGCGACTCGGATACGGAGCTACTATGAAAAAAGTTTCTAAGTTTTTTCCGATTTTCATTGCAACTTTCATTGCAACTTTCATAGACTTCTGTTGAACAAAGTCGTAATGAAATCAGGGGTGCAAATCACACTGATCTGTGGCTTTGAAATTGAGCTGGAGTAGCATGAGTTGGGCATGACAGTGCTTATGGTCTAATTTCAGGGGCAATTGATACACATCCTACAATTTCCAACAGTAAGGCCCCTTTCACACAAACACATGTCCATTTTCACAGACTCCGCTTGCTCAGCATGGATCGCTTTGTTGATCCCCGGCGGATGACATGTCTGTCTCAGCTCACTGTGCAGGGACAGACCTCTGCTCTCCTCTATGGAGGATCTGATGAAAACGGATTCGCCTGTCTGTTTTGATTCGCCAGACGGAAGGAAAATGGGGTTTGCATCTGGATTCAGCGACGCAGATCGGATGTCAGCAGACATGTCCCCGTTAACATTCGTTGCTCCAAAGACCTGCGTGGTGCATCCCTTCAGGTCTGCCTAAAAAACTGAACACTCCGCATGTGTGAAAGGGGCCTCAGAATCTGCAGATTTCTGCCTCTATGATGATAGGTGTGTGTGAAAAGCTGTTTGCATAGCCAAGTGACTACCTGTAGTGATCATGGCTAGACTACTACCCGGGTGTCTGGGGTGGGCCCTTCAGATTGCAGTACTGTAAAGAGTCTCCTTAGGTTTATAGCCGTTGATCTCATGGGGATGAAACCCGTCTGATCAAAATGAAAAATAGAAGCTATTACCATGTTGAAGCATTTAACTAGAATTTTGGCTAAAATCTTTGCGTCAACATTGATGAGATATATCGCAGGTGTCAAACACAAGGCCCGCTGCCTGAATCAGCCCTCCGGGCCATTTCATGTGACCCTCGCACCTCCCCTGCAGCTGCAGAAGAGCTCCAGCCCTCCTCTGGTCCTCCTCCAGACCCTTACTTTCTGATTTCAAGCAATGCATCCAGCTTCTTCCCAGCAGCAGGATAAGGAAAGGGGTGCACTGTGATGTAAGGGAGAGTAGGGGACTCAACTTCTGAAGGTGGGGTTGCTCTTGACATCTTATGTAGAGGGGAGGGGATGCGCTGGACATCTAATCTTACAGATGCAACCGGCCCTTTTGAGAACAATCATAATGCTGATGCGGCCCACAATGAAATTGTGTTTGACACCCCTGGCCTATATGATTCACATTACGCATGGTCTTTGTGGGACTTGGGTATCAATACAATTAATGCCTCCCTCAGGGAGACCGGGAGCACTCCCCTCTCCAGTGTGTCACTATATACCTCTGATAGTTTAGCTGCCATGAACTCTTTATAAGGACTTGGCTGGGTTGCCATCCAAACCAGGGGTTTTGTTCGAATTTAAGGATAGCATTGTGGACATAATTTCATCTGTACTAAAAGGAAGATCCAAATCCTCAGCTCTCTCTCTAGGCAGTACCCGGAGAGGGATTCTGGCCAACCTCCTTTCTTTGTAATCCACCCTGGAGGTATAAAGACCAGAATAAAATGTAACAAAAGCGTCTGCTATATCCTTGTTTTTGGTGCAAAGAGCATGTTGATCATTATAAATTTGAGGGATAGAAACTGATGATTGCTGCGAGTGAGCCAAGTATGCTAATAATTTACTATTCTTATCACCAAACTCGAAGATACGCTGCTCCTGGTATAATGGCTTCTTCTGAGTATTTTCCACTAACACCAGATCCAATTAGCTAGCCTTCTCCCTCCAATCGCTGAAATTGTCTGGAGTGGGGTTTCTACTATATTCTACTTCTGCTACTGTGGTGACCTGTTCCCTATCTTTAACCTTCCATTCCCTATCTGTTCTCAGTTGTTTAGCCCTGAGATGGATCCCTGGAGCGTAGCTTTAAATGCATCCCAAGTAGTTCCCAGGGAACCTCGCCTTTTATTTTCAGACCAGAAGAGTGCAATATTAGTGGCTGTTGACCTCTCAAAGCACTCCTCCTTCAACCATAATGGGCTCAATCTCCACAACATATAACCTTGCGACTGGATCATACTCGTGGAGATCAGCAAGGGGGAGTGGTCTGAAATGGCCCTGGGAAGATATATCGCATCCTTTACCCTCGCCAACACCTCCCTAGTCACAAAACACATATCAAGTCTGGATAAGGTATTATAGGAGGAGGAGAAACCTGAATATTCTTGAGCCTGAGCATTCTTCCATCGCCACACCTCCTCCAGCCAGCACTATTCTGCACACTTTGCTAGGGAAGTGGAGCATCTGGAAAATGCATTAAATCTATCCATATCCAGGCGTAGTACTGTATTGAAATCCCCTGTCATAATAATTGCGCCCTTTGCCACCTGGAGCACCTTTTACCAGAACGGTATCCCACAACACAATTGTGAATGGTGGTTTTATGTAAAGGGACACAAATGTATAAGGGCTATTGTCTTTAATTAGGCATAGGATTACAAACCGTCCAAAGGGGTTAATGATTTGATGATGATTCAGCCACCAAGACAGTTACCCCTCATGTGTAGCTAGAGTAGGAGGAATGCATATTTCACAAAGGCCCTCTGAAGGGCCATATTTTTGGATCCTACCAGATGCCTTTCCTGTAAAATATGAGGCTTATGCTTCTGAAAATTATTGAAGACCAATGCCTGTTTAATATGTGAATTAAGGCTCTGCTCTCTGCTTCTGTGTGGCTGCCGAAAAATCCGGGAAGATAGTTATGCGATTTATTGTTAATGAGCAATTTCTGCATATTGCGAGCCTTGCACAGGATAGTTTCCTTATCTCGGGATTACAGGAAACTGGCCAGCAGGAGTCTAGGGAACCGGCCTGATGGTGGCGCTCTCAGAAGGACACGATGAGCCCTCTCAATGGCAAATAAGTGAGAAAAGTATTCGGCTCCAAAGGTTTGTTTGAGCCATGTTATGAGGAACTCCTCTGGTTGTTTGCCCTCTGTGCCCTCTGGAAATCCCAGAAAACGTAGCTTGTTTCTACGAAGTCTGTCTTCGATATATCCGAGCTTGGATTCCTTGGATTTGTGGTCCGTCGACATTTCCCAATTCATTATAAGGTGGTTCAGATCTTCAATCGCACTGATGCAGTGCTCGGTAGTGGTGACCTGGTTCCTAATTTTGTAGACATTATCCTTTAGCAGTAAAAGTCCACTCGGATGGCCTCAATCTGGGTTGCGAGGGACGCATGGCAGCTCTCAACTCCATCTCTGAGAATAGAAAAAATGAAAGTCGACATTTACAAAAACAGTTTTTATGTTTCTCAGATATTATGAGACAGTGCTAAAAGGATTTGCTGGCAAATAAACGGTGATGAGTGTATTTGGTCAATTATCTGGCTAGAGTCACATTTATCTCCCATCATTACTGAAATAATGTATATACTCCCAGACTATACATGCATGATAAATGGTTTGCAACATTTTTTACAAATATCTGAAAAGTGTGGCGTGCATTTGTATTCGGTCTCCTTTACTCTGATATCCCTAACTAAAATCTAGTGGAACCAATTGCCTTCAGATGTCACCTAATTGGTAAACAAAGTCCACCTATGTGTAATTTTACCTCCGTATAAATACAACTGCTCTGTAAAGCCCTCCGAGGTTTGTTAGAGAACGTTTGTGAACAAACCGCATCATGAAGGTCAAGGAACACATTAGACAGGTCAGGGATAAAGTTGTGGAGAAGTTTAAAGCAGGGTTATGTTCTAAAAAAAATATCCCACGGAGCACTGTTCAATCCATCATTCAAAAATGGAAAGAGTATGGCACAACTGCAAACCTACCAAGTCATGTCCGTCCACCTAAACTGACAGGCCGGGCAAGGAGAGGATTAATCAGACGCAACCAAGAGTGGCAAGAAGAAAGCCATTGTGGCAAGAAAGGCAAAATAAGTACTATTTGCAGTTTTGGGGAAGCCATGTGGGGGACACAACAAACATGTGGAAGAAGGTGCTCTGGTCAGATGAGACCAAAATTTCACTTTTTGGCCTAAAAGCAAAACGCTGTGTGTGGTGGAAAACTGGAAACCACCCTGGACATACTGTGAAACATGGTGGTGGCAGAATCATATCCCTGATTTAGATCAAAGGGTATTCATGTGTTAGAATGAGCCAGTCAAAGTTCATACCTAAATCCAATTGATAATCGGTGGCAACACTTAAAAATTGCTGTTCAGAGGCTCTCCATCCATTCTGACATTTGGAGCTTGAGCTATGTTGCAAGAAGAATGGGAAAAAAATGTCACTCTAGATGTGCAAAGCTGGTAGAGACATCCCCAAAAAGACTTGCAGCTGTAATTGCAGCAAAAGGTGGTTCTACAAAGTATTGACTCGGGGGCTGAATACAAATGCACACCACGCTTTTCAGATCTCTCTCTCTCTCTCTCTCTCTCTCTCTCTCTCTCTCTCTCTCTCCCTCATCCCCCTCTCTTCTCTCCCCCCTCTCTCTCTCTCTCTCTCTCACTCTTTCTCTCTCACTCTTTCTCTCTCACTCTTATTCTCTCACTCTTTCTCTCTCTCTTTCTCTCTCCCAACTCACCCCCCTCTATCTCTTCTGTCTCCCCCCTCTCTCTCTTCTGTCTCCCCCCTCTCTATCTTCTGTCTCCCCCTCTCTCTCTTCTGTCTCCCCCTCTCTCTCTTCTGTCTCCCCCTCTCTCTCTTCTGTCTCCCCCCCCTCTCTCTCTTCTGTCTCCCCCCCCTCTCTCTCTTCTGTCTCCCCCCCTCTCTCTCTTCTGTCTCCCCTCTCTCTCTTCTGTCTCCCCCCCTCTCTCTCTTCTGTCTCCCCCCTCTCTCTCTTCTGTCTCCCCCCTCTCTCTTCTGTCTCCCCCCCTCTCTCTTCTGTCACCCCCCTCTCTCTCTTCTGTCTCCCCCCCTCTCTCTTCTGTCTCCCCCTCTCTCTCTGTCTCCCCCCTCTCTCTTCTGTCTCCCCCCTCTCTCTCTTCTGTCTCCCCCCTCTCTCTCTTCTGTCTCCCCCCTCTCTCTCTTCTGTCTCCCCCCTCTCTCTCTTCTGTCTCCCCCCTCTCTCTCTTCTGTCTCCCCCCTCTCTCTCTTCTGTCTCCCCCCTCTCTCTCTTCTGTCTCCCCCCTCTCTCTCTTCTGTCTCCCCCCCCTCTCTCTCTCTTTCCCTCTCTCTCTCTCTCTCTTTCCCCTCTCTCTCTCTCTCTTTCCCTCTCTCTCTCTCTTTCCCTCTCTCTCTCTCTTTCCCTCTCTCTCTCTCTCTTTCCCTCTCTCTCTCTCTTTCCCTCTTTCTCTCTCTCTTTCCCTCTCTTTCTCTCTCTCTTTCCCTCTCTTTCTCTCTCTCTTTCCCTCTCTTTCTCTCTCTCTTTCCCTCTCTTTCTCTCTCTCTTTCCCTCTCTTTCTCTCTCTCTTTCCCTCTCTTTCTCTCTCTCTCTCTCTTTCCCTCTCTCTCTCTCTCTCTCTCTCTTTCCCTCTCTCTCTCTCTCTCTCTTTCCCTCTCTCTTTCTCTCTCTCTTTCCCTCTCTCTTTCTCTCTCTCCTCCCCTCTCTCCCTCTCTCCCCTCTCTCCCCTCTCTCCTCTCTCTCCCCTCTCTCCCCTCTCCCCTCTCCTTTTCTCTCTCTCTCCCCCTCTATCCCTTTGTTTTGGAATTTAAATAATTGGCTAAAGGGTTAATATTTCTTTACAGTTTTCTTCCATTGCAACCCTTAAATCTGGTTATTGATATAAATTGTATTAGGCCCAAGTGGCAATGCACATGTTCTGTGCACATTACTGCAGTCAGTGAATGGCACCTGAATGCACCTTACCGACGGAGGTGTGCCACATCCCCAGCACTGTGAGACAACACATTGTAGTGTGATGCACTGTCAAAAATAGGTGCAGGTCTGATTTCTGGACATCTCAGCTGCATGACAACCCATTCATTTTGAGGGGCCTGCCTAATGCATCATATGTTGAATATTAAATGTGAACGGTAGTGTGTGATCCTAGCCATAGTGAGTGTGAATAATGGACCAAATGTATATGTTGACACTGCCTCAAGCAGTGATGACAGGGTTTTAGTAACTAAAAAAATATTTAGGACTAAAGACATGCAGAAATGAAAGTCACATGATTTTGTGCACACTACTGTTTTTTCTGTGTGTATGTGTGTGTACTGTATGTGTACTGTATATGTGTGCGATATAATAAATATATATATATTAAAATATAATTTTATTTTTCTTCTCCTAGCGAGTCTAGAGTAATGCACTTCTGAAGGCTGTGCTTGTGAATTTAAAAATGATCAGCTTGTAGCAATTTGCTCTTTTCCTCCTGAGATGCTAGATAGTACAGAAGAGGATTTTGTGTGCTGTCAGTCATGACACCTGCTAAGGACAGCCTTTGGGGATTTAGGCTTGTTCCATTGCAGATGGGAGCACAACAGATGTTACTGTGAAATACATTGTAAAGACCTTGCAGATATCACTTATGAGTTAGACACTCATTTTATATAAGATAGATGAAGTGTGGGAACTCTTGTCTATAGGAGAATCATTTTCATATTGGTATACAGAAAGCTGTCATCCTCCCTTCTCCCCTCCTTGCTTAGTGGTCTGATCCTCTTAATCCTTTTGGTTGCTGTGGTAGCATTGAGGATTGGGCTGCTGTAGCAGGTAGGGCATAGCTCTATTGAATTGCCGGCATCAAATTACAAACCACCAGGCTTACAGGTACAGTTACTACGATTTCCGTTTTTACTTTTGCAGCACACCAAAGCACAGGCTAGTTGTAAGATGATAGTTGTACAATTTTCATTGAATTAAACTCTAAGCTTGGTATGCTGAACTTAACCTATTTACATTAGTTTGGTTTTAATAACCTGATACAGGTATAAAAGAATACCACAGATTGTTAGGCTGAATTCACATTTGAACTTTGGTCATTTTACACCCTTTTTTTCTTTCTTTATTTTAAGGCAATGGTAGACTAATTGTTATGGAAAAAACAAGAGCGCAATATGCAGTTTTTTGGCATATTTTCCAGTCCTTACTATTAAAGTCTATTGGGGCCAAAAACGCTTGAAGCTTCTAGCTCAAAATGCATGCTTTTATTTAACTATATTACCAGTATGTCAGAATTTTTTTAGAAACTAGTAAATATTTAGTTATGGTAGTAAAGTATTTTATAAAATAATTTAAATGTCTATTAGTTAATGGGTAAATTACAATGTCTGCACTAGTAGGAAATGCAGCCTTAGCTAGTCGCAACCTGGTGGCCAGCACAGATCACCTGGCACAAGATTACACTATTATAAATCAGACATGTAAAGTTTTAAGTTCATCAACTCGCTAATTTAAAAGTACCATTCCAAATTCTCTAGAATTGCCATTGTACTATACCGAGATGTATAACATATTTATAATTTTCTTAATTATTGCTTTGCAAATACATTTTCACCAGTTCTACTTGACCAGGCCTCATTCAGGGCTCAATTACACTTTGTGGTTCTTGTACATTGTGTTAATGTATGTCAGTTGTGTCGCATTAGGGCAGCCCATTTACTTAAAAAGGGCTTCCAGCGCATAAGAATGACCAATGAAAATTACATGCAGCATTTTTTTTTCAGGGCAGTGCACCATCATGCCTGGAAGTGCATTGCCCTAGTGTGTTGGAGTGCCAGTCTAAAAGTGTATTGACGTGTGCTTCAGTTGGGCATGCGTTACTGCAATGCATTATGAAACAAAAGTTTGATTTGTACCTTTAACCACTTGACTTCCAGAACATTTACCCCCTTCATGACCTAGCCATTTCTTGCGTTATGGCGCTATATTGTGGTATTTTGATCACCTGTGTGTTTTTTTATTATTTGCGCTTTAAACAAAAAAGACTGACAATTTTGAAAAAAATGTTTTACTTTCTGCTATAAAACCTATCCATTAAAAACAAAAAACAAAACAAAAACGTATTTCTTCATAAATATAGGCCGATATGTATTCTGCTACATATTTCTGGTAAAAAAAAATCCCAAAAAGCGTGCATTGATTTGTTTGTGCAAAAGTTATAGCGTCTACAAGCTATGGATATTTTTATTTATTTTACTAGTAATGGCAGCAATTTATAGCTGGACTGCAATATTGCGGAGAACATTTGCACAGTAACTGACACTTTTGAAACTTTTTGAGGACAAGTGACACTAATACAGTGATCGGTGCTAAACAAAAATGCACTGTCACTGTACTAATGTCACTGGCTGGGAGGGGCTTAATGGGTGCCAACGGACATAGTCTGCAGTGCCTGCCGTTGGGCTCCCGATGTGGGTGTGATACCCGGAAGAGCTGGATCGTATATACAGTACAGACCAAAAGTTTGGACACACCTTCTCATTCCAAAAGTTTTCTTTATTTTCATGACTATGAAAATTGTAGATTAACACTGAAGGCATCAAAACTATGAATTAACACATGTGGAATTATATACATAACAAAAAAGTGTGAAACAACTGAAAATATGTCATATTCTAGGTTATTCAAAGTAGCCACCTTTTGCTTTGATTACTGCCTTGCACACTCTTGGCATTCTCTTAATGAGCTTCAAGAGGTAGTCACCTGAAATGGTCTTCCAACAGTTTAGAAGGAGTTCCCAGAGATGCTTAGCACTTGTTGGCCCTTTTGCCTTCACTCTGCAGTCCAGCTCACCCCAAACCATCTCGATTGGGTTCAGGTCCGGTGACTGTGGAGCCCAGGTCATCTGGCGCAGCACCCCATCACTCTCCTTCTTGGTCAAATAGCCCTCACACAGCTTGGAGGTGTGTTTGGGGTCATTGTCCTGTTGAAATATAAATGATGGTCCAACTAAACACAAACCGGATGGAATAGCATGCCGCTGCAAGATGCTGTGGTAGCCATGCTGGTTTAGTATGCCTTCAATTTTGAATAAATCCCCAACAGTGTCCCCAGCAAAGCACCCCCACACCATCACACCTCCTCCTCCATGCCTCACGGTGGGAACCAGGCATGTAGAGTCCATCCGTTCACCTTTTCTGCATCGCACAAAGACACGGTGGTTGGAACCAAAGATCTCAAATTTGGACTCATCAGACCAAAGCACAGATTTCCACTGGTCTAATGTCCATTCCTTGTGTTCTTAACCCAAACAAGTCTATTCTGCTTGTTGCCTTTCTTTAGCAGTGGTTTCCTAGCAGATATTCTACCATGAAGGCCTGATTCACACAGTCTCCTCTTAACAGTTGTTCTAGAGATGTGTCTGCTGCAAAAGGTGGCTACTTTTGAAGAACCTAGAACAGTCATGGCAAACCTTTTTGAGCCCGAGTGCCCAAACTGCGACACAAAACCAACTTATTTCTTTCAAAGTGCTAACACAGTATTAAACCTGCCAGCGTCTCTGTACAGAGGATGGGACTGATCATTCCTCTTAATTCACCCCAAAAGGACCAAAAATTTAAGTTTCAGCCAATTTTTTTTCTAAATGCAATTGGCATTCAAATACAACATTTTCAACAAAAGCGTAAACTCAGTCACAGATTTCGCAAATACAATGATGTTTTAAGAACTGAATTCAACATTATGTTCAGTTGGCTCTTCCATATACAAGATACCTTTATTGGTATGCCTTACGCTGGCCATAGATGGTTTTAAACTTGGCCAGTTCAGCAGGGACCGGCCGTGATTCGAACCATTTATGGGCAGGCTGATTTTACCCAATTCGATCCATTGATCAGCTTTGGTACAACCAGCATGCCAGATTATATTATTGCCAGTGGTTGTAGCCCCAAGTAGTAATCGTACTCTCCCAGGAGGGACAGCTGCCTGTGCCCCCCCTCAACACAATAGTTGGGGGAGCGATTCCCTCGTCAACACTGACTGTGTCATTAGGGGAATTGAGAAGGAAAATCTCATATTGATGGCCTGCCTTAGTTAACTAGTGGGAACATGGCAGGGTCCAGAAACAGGGAAGCGCATTTTGGCTGTCAATAGCTGAGAACTGCCATGTTATTTTTTGGCAATGTATTGCATTTATTGTGTACAGAGCCAGTTATATCTTATAGGGTTTTATAGTCTACCCTAAAGTATTATATTGCTTTTTTCGGAACATTACAGATTTAATTTGGTACAAAATGTGGTTATACATATTTTAATTTCCTTTGTATTTACTGAGAATTAAATGGTAAAAAAATAGAAGAAGATTGTAATTTTCCCAACCTAAAGTGAACATAGTTTGCACACACTCATAAATGTGTCTCAAAATATAATTGGTATACCACTAATTAAAATATCACATTTGTGCAACCTTTATGTAATATACTGGTAAAGTAATGCTCAAGGTAAATGTGCGTTTTACTTTAGTAGAGCTGTGTTCCCTTTTGATGCTACCTTGCGATGCGTGCAGGAAAAAATGATGGTTTGCGTAAAATGTTTAGTGTAACTAAGTTGGGTTTATGAGGGCACAAATTAGCATGACTGACACTATTTTTTCACATGTATGCGATCGCTAAAATTTAAATTGCCTATCACTCACTTTTGTGAGCATTTGTTGCACAGTGAACACAAATGTCATTCAGATCACCCAACATTGTTGCAACTTGGGCTTCGTTTAGGTGGTTATACAGTAGAGACCCATCTTACGTGCAGGCTCTCTTTTTTTCATCCACCCTGGGTTGCATGTAGGCAGTCTATAGTAGGGTTGCCACCTTTTCTGCAAGCCAAACCCGAACACTTTTGCGGCGCACGCCAATTTTTTTGTAGTACGCACTATAGGATTGTAAAATACCTGGGACACCTTGTGGGTTACTCAAAGAGAGTAGTAATCAGAATGGACGGTGTCAGTAGGGCAGTGGATGCTGCCAGTAGGGCAGTGGACGATGCCAGTAGGGCAGTGGACGATGCCAGTAGGGCAGTGGACGGTGTCAGTAGAACAGTGGACGGTGTCAGTAGAACAGTGGACAGTGCCAGTAGAGCAGTGGACGGTGCCAGTAGAGCAGTGGACGGTGCCAGTAGAGCAGTGGACGGTGCCAGTAGAGCAGTGGACGGTGCCAGGAGAGCAGTGGACGGTGCCAGGAGAGCAGTGGACGGTGCCAGTAGAGCAGTGGACGGTGCCAGTAGGGCAGTGGACGGTGCCAGTAGGGCAGTAGGGCAGTGGACGGTGCCAGTAGGGCAGTGGACGGTGCCAGTAGGGCAGTGGACGGTGCCACTAGGGCAGTGGAAGTTGCCAGTAGGGCAGTGGACGCTGTCAGTACATAGGGCAGTGTACCTCCATCCAAAGACCTGAATCAGCTCTACTGAACCCAACACCATACAAACTGTTTACAAAGTGGCACTGTGCATTCTACAACCCTTTCAAGCTCCATTTAATTACAAAAAAAGCCCCAAAAAAATTCAAAGCAGTCCACAGGCACCCCACAAATGGAGAAGAAAATAACATTAATCAGACAGTACCCGTGCCCCCCAATAGAAACCTCCATTACAGTGAGACTAAAAAAATAAATAATTACCTTCCAGGAGCCGCTGCAAATATGTGTGTGAACCTGTTAGGGGGCGCAGTCTTTAATATCATGCTTTCTCCTGCAAAAGCGTCCCAGTCCAGTGGCCCTCTATTCACTGTCTCTGGTAGTGCCGGTGGCTGGGTGGGAGAGAGAGCACAGACAGTGTTGCATGACCCAGCTGCAGGACATTAGCCCCACTGGAGCAGGGGAAGAAAGGGGGTGCGCGTTGTTTGGGGGTAGCTGACAGAGTAGAAGGAGTGGGGTGACAGAGAAGAGGAGGAGGTGGGTGACAGAGAGGAGGAGGGGGTGACAGAGAGGAGGAGGAGGAGGGGGGGTGACAGAGAGAAGGAGGTGGGGAGTGACAGGAAGGAGGAGGTGGGGGGTGACAGGGAGGAGGAGGAGGGGGGTGACAGAGAGAAGGAGGTGGGGAGTGACAGGGAGGAGGAGGTGGGGAGTGACAGGGAGGAGGAGGTGGGGGGTGACAGGGAGGAGGAGATGGGGGGTGACAGGGAGGAGGAGGAGGAGGGGGGTGACAGGGAGGAGGAGGAGGAGGAGGAGGGGGGTGACAGGGAGGAGGAGGAGGAGGGGGGTGACAGGGAGGAGGAGGAGGGGGGTGACAGGGAGGAGGAGGAGGGGGTGACAGGGAGAAGGAGGAGGAGGGGGGTGACAGGGAGGAGAAGGAGGAGGAGGGGGTGACAGGGAGGAGAAGGAGGAGGAGGGGGGTGACAGGGAGGAGAAGGAGGAGGAGGGGGGTGACAGGGAG
The DNA here is from genome assembly GCA_029574335.1 of Rana kukunoris. Lineage (NCBI taxonomy): Eukaryota > Metazoa > Chordata > Amphibia > Anura > Ranidae > Rana > Rana kukunoris. Next base: position 495,827,286 of record CM056050.1, on the reverse strand, counting down.
GAGGAGGAGGGGGGTGACAGAGAGAAGGAGGTGGGGAGTGATAGGGAGGAGGAGGAGGAGGAGGAGGGGGGTGACAGGGAGGAGGAGGGGGTGACAGGGAGGAGGAGGAGGGGGGTGACAGAGAGGAGGTGGGGGGTGACAGAGAGGAGGAGGTGGGGGGTGACAGAGAGGAGGAGGTGGGGGGTGACAGAGGAGGAGGTGGGGGGTGACAGAGAGGAGGAGGAGGGGGGGTGACAGAGAGGAGGAGGAGGAGGGGGGGGGGTGACAGAGAGGAGGAGGAGGGGGGGGGTGACAGAGAGGAGGAGGGGGGGGGTGACAGAGAGGAGAAGGAGGGGGGGTGACAGAGAGAAGGGGGTGACAGAGAGGAGGTGGGGGTGACAGAGAGAAGGGGGTGACAAAGAGGGGGGTGACAAAGAGAAGGGGTGGGGGTAACAGAGAGAGGGGGGTGACAGAGAGAAGGGGTGAGGGGTAACAGAGAGAAGGGGGTGACAGAGGAGGAGGGGGGGGTGACAGAGGAGGAGGGGGGGGTAACAGAGGAGGTGGGGGTGACAGAAGGGGTGAGGGGTAACAGAGAGAAGGGGGTGACAGAGAGAAGGGGTGGGGGTAACAGAGAGAGGGGGTGACAGAGAGGAGGTAGGGGGGTGACAGAGAGGAGGTGGGGGGTAACATAGAGGAGGTGGGGGTAACAGAGAGAAGGGGGTGACAAAGAGAAGGGGGTGACAAAGAGAAGGGGGTGACAGAGAAGGGGTGGGGGTAACAGAGAGGGGATGGGGGTAACAGAGAGGGGGTGGGGGTGACAGAGAAGGGGGTGACAGAGAAGGGGGTGACAAAGAGAAGGGGGTGACAGAGAGAAGGGGTGGGGGTAACAGAGAGGAGGTGGGGGGTGACAGAGGAGGAGGGGGGGGTGACAGGGGAGGTGGGGTGATTGACAGAGAAGGGGGTGACAGAGAGAAGGGGGTGACAGAGAGAAGGGGTGGGGGTAACAGAGAGGAGGAGGGGGGGTGACAGGGGAGGTGGGGTGATTGACAGGAAGGGGGCTGACAGAGCAGATGAGAGCAACCTTAGGAAACTCACAGCGTGAGGCGGGACTCGGTAACAAGCAGGCATAATTATCCACAGACTAGTCCAGCCCCGCCTCCACATGTGACCAGCAGCCTCCGCCCGGCCAATCACAGACCCCCACCTGTCATGACCCGTTCTGTCAATCAGGGCACCGGGCACCCGACTCCCGCTGGGCTCAGGAGAGCGCGCCGGCGGCGGCGCCGAAAAGCAGCCGATTTACACCAAATGACACCTAGTCACAGTAATAGTGGGCACGGGATGCGTGGCCGCGGCGCCTCTCTTCTTATGTTGCGGCCAGGGTCAGAGATCCGCTTCCACTGGCCACATGACGGTGGAATGTGTGCCCGGGTTTTCGGCGGGTGGAAACCCGGGCACATGTCTCAAAACCCGGACTGTGGCAACCCTAGTCTATAGAGGTGGATTCACAGACACATAGACAGTGTTCGTTTGGACCCATGCACCTGCTCCTGTCTGCTTGTCAAATTCTGAAATGCAGCTGTCTGTGCAACTGCACACAACCTGTAATGTTAAAGGGAGCAGCCTGTACATAGGACAAGTCTCCTCACCTGCCTGAATGAAGACCTGTTCTGCGTGCAGTCTCTCTTCATACATCTGACCTAGGCTGTGTGCAGGCAGTCTATATAGGTGGATTCAGACGCAGCGGCTACATGGTCACAGCTGAATTTAGCAACATGTCAAAACTTGACATGACGACATGAGCAGGTGCACAGACCTGAATGCAGACCGAGTTTGGATCTTTGCACCTGCTCCTGCCTAAATGTCACATTGTCACATGCAGCAGTGTCTGTGCAGCCGCTGTGCCTGCATCCAATTCTATAGGCTGCCCGCACACAACCTGGGGCAGATGCAGTCACAAAAACACTCATACAATGTGTGTCTGTGTGTATGTATATATATGTGTGTGTGTGTGTGTGTGTGTGTGTGTGTATATATATATATATATATATATATATATATATATATATATATATATATATATATATTAGTGTGTAGTACTAACCCCGCAGGAGCCGCTGGTTAGATTTGGGATCAACATGTCACCTTTTGTAGCATGTCTATGGGTATGATGAAGAGTAGATGATGTGAGCAATGATAGAATGTCCAAAAAGCAAGGTGTCGTTTTCTGTGCTTTTATTCTTGTGCCCAACACGGCAACAGGTAACTTCAGGTGAATAGAGGAAAGATGGTGAAAGAAGAAGATGCAGATTCAGGCCTTAACTATGCAGAAGCAGTCCTGCTTCAACGATACCTTTGCTTCGTCGCCACTCCAGCCGGAGTGGGTGTAGTGTACCCGGACAGTCTCTCTCACAGAACTGGCAGCCGGGGTATCACTTGGAACTTTGAGAAGGAAGACAAGCCTCTCTTACAGACTTGACTCAATATAATAGGAGTGGTACCTCTGCCACAGGCCCTTGCTCTGGAATGCAACTTGGAGCGATTCCTTCTCAGTAAAATAATTGCCTGAATTGTCTTCAGGTAGTCTTTGATTTTAGGGGACTGACTGACAGCTTGCCATAAAACAAACTCCGAGGGTCCAGTCACCCGGATCCCTGATGGCTTGTCTAGGCCCTATTGGATCGCCTGCCTCCGGGCTCTCCTCAGACTGACTCCCCACCGAACAGCACAACTCGCTTGGGATGTTCTCATAGAATTGGGGACCCAGTAAGTCACTGGGGCCCCTTTGCAGCTTTAGTTGCTCCGGGCCATGAGGGTCCAGAGTCAGGAACTCTGCGTAGCACGTGCTTCTAGGCCTGGTAGGCCATATCGCCGGGGCACACGATGTGCGCACACCCTAAAGGTGGGTGCCGCACCCGGATCCAACCTCGAACTCCCTGACGCCAAAATGGTGCCCTAAAGAAGTACCCTCCCCAGTATGCACTGCGAGGGAAAACCTCCTCTGATTGTCTGCTGGAAAGAAGGCACTCCTACTAGCCTCCACTGCCGCCACCTGTCGTTCCCGAGATGGAAAGGCATCTTTGGAACACAGAATGAAACGACCGCTAAATTAACATAAATCACATGGATGAGAGTAATTCTTTCATCCCCCTCTAAATTTAAACAGCGTCCGTACTTGAAAGTACAGGGGCACTATATATATATAATATGTCTAATGTTAAAATGTCAGGATTCTGTGATGTAAAAAATAAATTAGACAAATACAATTGTTTCAATTCTTTCCAACTTTAAATGTGACCTATAAACTGCTCAGTTGAACAACAAACTGAAATCTTTTAGGCGGAGGGAAGTAAAAAAAAAAAAAAAAAATATGTTGAAGCACCTTTTGATTTTATTACAGCACTCAGTCTTTTTGGGTATGAGTCTGAGTCTATCGGCATGAAACATCTTGACTTGGCAATATTTGCCCACTCTTCTTTGCAAAAACACTCCAAATCTGTCAGATTGTGAGGGCATATACTGTTCACAACCCTCTTCAGATCATCCCACAGATTTTCAATCAGATTTAGGTCTGGGCTCTGGCTGGGCCATTCCAAAACACAAACCAATCAATAAATGCATATTGCGATTTATTTTTGTATCTGTGGCTTTTAAGGTTGCCAGTCAGGGCTCCCTTGAAAGTCCTCAACCAGACAAAACTCTGTTTCATTCATTCTATATTCTATGAATGGAGTGGACAGAGCTATCAATCCTCCATTCTGAGATCTTGTTTCATTCATAGAAGCTATTGATTGGCACAGTTGGGTGGAAAGGCAGGCATATTGGGCTTATGACCACCCCTTAGTTCTATCAACCACCAGGGTAGGGACAGAGGAAGATTTCAACTAAAGGAACAGGCATCAGCACAACACAAGGCACACATCCTACTAGCTGTAAGTTATGTCTTATGCTGATTTTTTGTGCTGTAATCTCAAACAGATTTTATGACAAGACAAAAACAATTTGGTGGGTATAAAGCATACACACATTTACAGCCTTATCCAATATCAGAAGCTAAGTGCAGTACCCACAGTAGCTTGTGCTAATGAAGTAAAACTAGTAATGTTGGGTTCATGATAGATTTTGGCACTGTCCTTTGCACGTAATACTTTAGCCCTTACCTAATTGTATTGACTAAAGCTGTCCATAGACATTAGGAGGTGGCAGTTTTTTTTTTTTTTCATCTATGCCCAGGGTGGAATATCTTTGAGAGCTTGGTAAATTTCCAAGGTCACCTCTATCAACCTGGTATGGTTTTATTAATGCAGAGAGGAGGGTGAGGCATGAGGGCTGTGCAGGCAGACACTGTTGGTGTCACTTATTAAGGAGAACGTTAATAATAGTGCCATGTTTTCCACCTTTTTAGATGGATGTTTCTGCTATTATCACACTGAGTCATAGCTGATTTTCTGTACCACACAGCTCTTTACAGCCTCTTGTTATCATTTTAAAACTCTAGTCTGTGCATGCTTCATAAGATGTGAGGTGCAGTTTGTTTTTAACTACATGCCGACCGCCGCACGCAGATATAAGTCGGCAGAATGGCAAGGGCAGGCAAAAGGATATATATACGTCCCCTTTAAGAAGCAGCATTGTGGACGTGTGCCCCCCGCAACCCCGTTACTCCGACCGCGGGTCCCGCGGACTCTATGTCCAAGGGCATATCCGCGATCGTGTCACGGTGAGGAACAAGGGGGAAATGCTTATGTAAACAAGCATTTTCCCAGTCTTCCTAGTGACAGGACAGTGAACACAGCTTCATGTAATCGGAAGTGGTGATCACTGTCCTGTCACACACAGCCCATCACCCCTACAGTTATAAGCACTCCCTAGAAAACATTTTAACCCCTACAGTGCCATCTAGTGGTTAACCCCTTCTCTGCCATTGTCATTTTCACAGTAATCATATAATAATTTTATAGCACTGATCTCTGTAAAAATGACAATGGTCCCAAAAATGTGTTAAGTGTCTGATGTGTCCCCCATAATGTCGCAGTCGCAATAAAAATCGCTGATCGCCGCCATTACTAGTAAAAAAAATATTAAGAAAAATTACCTATTTTGTAAACTCTATAACTTTTGTGCAAACCGATCAATAAACGCTTATGGCTTTTTTTTTTTTTTTACCAAAAATATGTAGAAAAATATGTATCGCCCTAAACTGAGGGAACATTTTTTTTTTTTTTGGTATGTTGTTTGGGCGATATTTACTTTATTTATTGGTGTATAACACGCACCCTAACTTTTTAAGAGGGAAGTTTAAGGAAAAAAACTTTACACGCCCCCCTGCGTATAACACGCAGGCACAGTTTACACTTTATTTTCAGGGTAAAAAAAGTAAGTGTTTATACGCCAATAAATACAGTATTATATCAAAAAGTAAAAAATATAGAATTTTTGTTTAATAGCGCAAAAAAGAGGTGATCAAATACCACCAAAATAACGCTCTATTTGTGGGGGAAAAAAGGATGTTGATTTTGTTTGGGAGCCACATCACACGACCGCGCAATTGTCAGTTAATGAGACACAATGCCAAATCGCAAAAAGTGGCCTGGTCTTTGACCAGTAAAATGGTCCGGGGCTGAAGTGGTTAAAGATGAACTAAGAGATGATACTTGAAATATGGGAGTTCTCCAGAAAGTTGCATTCATGTTTAACCACTTCACGACTGCCATATGTACATATACATCGGCAGAATGGCACGTACAGGCAGATGGACTAACCTGTATGTCCCTGCCTAGACGTGGGTCGGGGGTCCGATCGGGACCCCCCCGGTACATGCGGCAGTCGGTAATTCTGTGGGAGCGATCTGGGATGAGGGGGCGGCTGTTCGTTTTTGTTCGCCCCTTCGCGATCGCTCCCAGCCAATCCGCTCCCTCCCTGCTCTCCACTTCCTCTGCCTGTGTTATGTAAACACTGGCAGAGGAAGTGATGTCACCTCTCCTCTTGGCGTTTTTTTCAATCCGGCGAGAGGAGAGAAGAAGTCGCACCAACACTACACTGACACCACACACATGGGCACACTTAACCCTTTCAGATCATCCTAGTGACAGTTAGTGTGACAGGCAGTTAGTGTTAGGTCCAGGGTAGCCCCCTACCCCCCCCCTAATAAAGGTTTAACCCCTTGATCACCTCCCTAGTTAACCCTTTCACCCCCTATTGCCAGTGTCACTAAGCGATCGGTTTTCTGATCGCTGTATTAGTGTCGCTGTTGCCTCTAGGTAGCTAGTTTTTTATTTTTTTTATTGCGATTTTTTTATTTTTTTACTAAAGACATGGCCTGAATGTTTGACTAAAATTTAGTTTATTTGATTTTTCTTATAACAAAAAGTAGAAAATATATTTTTTTTTCAAAAACAGAGACATTAAAATACCATCAAAAGAAAGCTCTATTTGTGGGAAGAAAAGGACGCACATTTTGTTTGGGAGCCACGTTGCACGACCGCGCAATTGTCTGTTAAAGTGACGCAGTGCCGAATTGTAAAAACACCTTTGGGCATTTAGCAGCATATTGGTCCAGGGCTTACGTGGTTAAAGGTTTGTGATTTCCTATTTACCAAACGTGCGTTCAGGAAAAAAAAAATTCTAGACAAGACCTAAAAATGTTAGTTGATGAAACGAAACATGTCCATTGGCATTCGCATATAGTATGGCAATATTAGACTTCATTCTAAACTTTGTCTAATGGCGCGTGCACACGACCGTTCTTAATGTCATGGAAAAAAACAACGTTTTTCTCAACATGATTCTTGTCAAGCCTGCCTTGCATACACACGATTGTGAAAAAAAAAATGCTCGAGCAAAGCGCGGTGACGTACAACACATACGACAGCACTATAACGGGGAAGTTCTATTCGGATGGCGCCACCCTTTTGCCTGATTTTGCATTAGTAAACGTTTGGTGAGAGACGATTTGTGCTTTTCAGTCTGTTACAGCGTGAAGAATGTGCTATCTCCATTACAAACACTAGTTTTACCAGAATGAGTTCTCCCATCTCATAACTTCGTTCTATCTCACACGATTATTTTTAATAACAATTTAAAAAATGTCATTTTTCATGTCATGAAAAACAGTCGTGTGTACACGGCATTACACTCGGAAAGCCCTAATGACCACTCTTAGGAAATAAATAGGACAGATTTTAAAATCTTGTCTGATTGTTTCCACTGAGAAGTCACCACTGGAACTGTCTCTGGAACTGTCTATTTCCTTTCCCAGACAGCAATGCTTGTGTGACTTGAATGTTCCTGTTTCCGCAGAAGCTGCTGCTGCAAACATTGTTGGAAGGTGACTGTACATCCAGCCATTCCTAAAATGTGTAGACTGTTGCCAGACAATTCATTTCAACAAAAAAACTTCCTATAGGATTTTAAGTGGTTTTTTATTTTTGTTATATTTTATGCATGTTATTTACCTGTAAAAGGCACAAGACAAAATCCTTAAACTCCTACTGGGTGCTGTCCTTTTTTAAATGTGATTTCAGCAGTCTCGGTAGACTCAGATCTGTCACTCAAGTGACAATCTATATTCTTTCTCTATGCACCTCCCCCAGCAGCTGCATAAAAGCGAGGGAGGTGAATTAGCTGGACCAGAACAGACTGAAATATAGACGTTGCCAGCTGAGAAGGGTCGACGGTGACAGGAGGCAGAGGTGTGTTGTACATAAAGTATGACCGGACAAGCGATTTAAAATATTACTTGGTCCCCATACCAAGACAAACAACCACCAACTTTCTCAGAGGGAGAGAGCGGCTTTATTGAAAGACTGTACCCAGAGCATACATGACAATGATGATGGGTATCCGAGTAAATATATACATCTTAGTTTTCTGTTCCTAAATTTTTATAGTCTTTCTATCCTCGCATACTGAGAGACACTGACTTACAAAGAGAATTTCAGATGGACTCTCACCCAGATAGTTTAAGACCAAATTTACCTTGTTACTTCACATACCATCAACAGTACTAGAGATGCACTGATAACCGCTGTCTAAACCGTATTCCTTTGAAGCGTGGGAAGAAGCTGTACAATATTGTTTATTGTAAGGCCTCCTACACACTGTGCGTTTAACCCTGGTGCAGATGAAAGGTATATGCACACAGTTCAGCCCTGCTGTCGGCTCTCTTTAAAAGTTAAAGTGGAACTCCACCCAAAAGGGGAAGTTCTAATTGTCAGGCTCCCCCCCCCCCTCAACTGCCAGATTTGCCACCTTTTTCGGGGGGGGGGGGTTGTTTACCTGGTTTTGACAGGTACCTGCTCTTTTTTCCTGCTCAGTTTGCCGCAACAAACTGTGCCGTAAGTTTTACCCCCCCTTCTCCCGCAGCCGGCTAGTTTATAACGCCTAGCACGCTTGCGCAGTCGAAAATTGTCTGTGAAGCCTCAAGGCTTCACTGCCGGTTTCCATTGGTTAAGTTGGCCGCGCCAACACCCGATGGCTAATTGAAAAATCGGCTAAGTTAAGGACACCACTGGATTAGTGGACAGGTAAGTGCCCTAATATAAATAGCCAGCAGCTACAGTGTTTTTTTGGGGGGAGCTTGGAGCTCTTCTTTAATGAGAAGCTGACAACTGCTGTGGTTAGACAGATCTGGATGGTGCATCAAGTGGTACTAAAGTTTAGGACAGTATGCAGACTGCTTGGTCCCTGGGCCCATACTGCTCTCAACGTAATTACCATTCTGTGTACTGTCTATCCCTGTTTAACCACTTTAGCCACGGAAGGATTTTCCCCCTTAATGACCATTTTTTGCAATACAGCACTACGTAATTTTAACCGTACAGGTACTGTGATTCGTGCAGAGGAACAGACCCGTTGCAGTATATCTGCGTGAGCTGGTCTGCTAGTGGTTAACAGGCTGCCAGCAGCTGGGCTGGACAGTGTTCCTGTGTGTCCTGCTTACACCTAAACCATGGAGCCTCAGGCACTAGAGCTAATTTTTTTTCACATTTTATGTTACAGCCTTATTTCAAAATGTATTAAATTCATTATTTTTCTCAAAATTCTACAAACAATACCCCATGATGACAACATGAGACGTTTGTTTTGAAATATTAGCAAATTTATTAAAAATAAAAAACAAACATAAGCTTTGCTCAATACTTTGCTCAAGCACCTTTGGCACCAATCACAGCCTCAAGTCTTTTTGAGTATGATTCTTCAAGCTTGACCCACCTAATTTTGGGCAGTTTCTCCCATTCTTCTTTGCAGGACCTCTCAAGCTTCATCAGGCTTGATGGGGAAAGTCGCTGCACAGCCATTTTCAGATCTCTCCAGAGATGTCCAATCAGGTTCATGGCTCTGGCTGGGCCACGCAAGGACTTTCACAGAGTTGTTTCATAGCCATTCCTTTGTTATCTTGGCTGTGTGCTTAGGGTTGTTGTCCTGTTGGAAGATGAACCTTGCCCAAGTCTGAGGTCCAGAGAGCAGGCATTCATCAAGGATGTCGCTGTACATTGCTGCATCAATCTTTCCTTCGGTCATGACTAGTCTCCCTGTTCCTGCTGCTGAAAAACATCTTCATTCTTTGTTTCATCACATCAAATAATTTTGTTTCTCATGGTCTGCAAGTCCTTCAGGAAACTCCAGGCAAGCTGCCATGTGTCTCTAACTAAGGAATGGCTTCCGTCTGGCCAATCTACCATACCGACCTGATTGGTGGAGTGCTGCTTCTGGAAGATTCTCCTCTCTCGACAGGGAAATGTTGGAGCTCTTTCAGAGTGACCACTGGGTTCTTTGTCACCTCCCCGACTAGGGCCTTTCTCCTGTGATCGCTCAGTTTGGCCAGGCGGCCCACTTTAGGAGTCCTAGTGGTTCCAATCGTCTTCCATTTACAGATGAAAAAGGCCACTGTGCTCATTGAGACCTTCAATGCTGCAGACATTTTTCTGTCCCCTTCCACTTATTTCACATTGTCTTTATGGGGTATTGTTTGTAGCAATAGTTTGTAGTAAAGGAAAATAATGAGTTGAATACATTTTGGAATAAATGTGGAAAAAGTGAAGCACTGTAAATACTTTCTGGATGCACTGTACGTGGAGCCTTGTACAACTTGTCCAGTGTTTCATTATTTAGGGGAACTCATGGGTCAAATTGAAGTTTGTTACCCATTGCAGTTAATACATTTGGGCTTGTAGGAAAATAATTTAGGCTGTAAATATTGGAGGCACATATATGCCAAACATATATAAAATCAGATATACTTATCAGATATACAATATATCCCTACAAGGGGAACTGGGGCTGGGCTAGGGAACTTGACTGTTCATGGAAAATTGGACCACTCCATAAAGTCCAAAGTCAGGTTGCAAGTGAATACTAAGTTTAGAGAAAGGAAAAACACTGCAAGTAAGTGCTGGTTCTCACTACCGCGACTTGTGTCGCCCGAAAAGAGAAATTCAATTAAAGTGAATGAGAGCCGTCTTGATGTACACTACTGAAGTCGCTCCGACTTTAGAAAAGGTTCCTGTACTACTTCTAGGCAACTTGTACCCATAAATTTCAATGGAAGTTGCCTCCAAAGTCAGATCACTGTCTTAACTAAAGGAACTTTACAGTAAAAGAAAATAGTTTTCTCAGGCAAACCCCTCCCTCCCACAGAGCTGATTATTCTGTGATTGGCCACAGCCAAAGTCGCCTGTCCTGGAGGAAACTTCAAGGCGCGTTGTAAGTTGATCCAAGTTGCGCTGAAGTCGCCTTGCAAAGTCGCGCTGTAAGTCGGGTTGCTCCTGTGTGAACCGGCACTAAAGCAAGCCATACACTTTAAAAAAAAAATTCATTCAGCTCACAATCTAAACAAGAGAAAATTTAAGGATAAGTTCACAATTTTTTGCAGGTACATTTTTTTTTTTTTAATTTACAATATTTTTTTTTAGCAGCCTGGAAAGCATTACACCAACTCTCCGACTGACCGAAAGAATCAATAAACTACCACCGCACTCAACAGAGCCATGATAGTTTGTTGAGAACTGCAAGCTGACAGCTGCAAAGAGTTCATACATTTACGGAACTACTCACGGCCACTCTCAAAAAGTAACAGCTGGTATGGGGGGACTTTTCCCTGTACTGCTGTCACAGAGAGGCAGCAGATCACTGAGCGACTATGTTACATGATCTCAAAGGTGAACTTATCCTTTAAGCAATGGGACCACCAAGCTACCCATTCATTCCCAGGTTATCTCTCGCCTTGACTATTGCAGCTCTTTTCTTAACAGCCTACCTCTTCACAGGCCATCCCCTTCAGTCCATCATTAATGCTGCTGCCAGGCTCCTCTACCTGACCAACTGCTCAATGTCCACCACACCTGTCTGCCAGTCCCTTCACTGGCTTCCGATCACCCAATGAGTAAAATGAAACATAACAACAACAACTTCCAAAGCCATCCACAACTCGGCACCAAGCTACATTGCCAAGCTTGTCTGTGTGTCACCCAAAACTGTCCCTTCCACTGCTCTCAAGACCAGTGTTTTTCAACTCCAGTCCTCAAGGCACACCAACAGGTCAAATTTTCAGGATTTCCCTCAGATGAAATGGCTGTGGTGATTACTAAAGCCCCATACACACCATCAGATTATCTGCAGATTTTTGTCTTCAGATTTACCAAAACCATGTAGTACAAGGGCCTGCCTGATTGCATACAAATTGAAACTTTTATGGTTTGACCCTCATATTACATGGTTTTGGTTAATCTGAAGACAAAAATCGTCAGATAATCTGATGGTGTGTATGGGGCTTTAGGCAGTGAAACTGATCAAATCACCTGTGCAAAATAATGGAAAGCCTGAAAACATGACCTGTTGGTGTGCCTTGAGGACTGGAGTTGAAAAACACTGCTCAAGACCACCTGCTCTCTACCTCTCTTCATGCTCAAGGACTTCTCCAGAGCCTCTTCTATCCCCTGGAATTCCCTACCTTAATCTGTCCAGCTACAGGTATCTCCTACTCTGTCCACTTTTAGGCAATCCCTTAAAACTCATCTTTTCAAGGAAGCCTATCCCACCTTTTTAATTCTTCCATCAGTTCCTCCCTTACAGTTATTACCTTGTGTACCACTCCCCCCCCCCTATTAGATTGAAAGCTGTCACAAGCAGGGCCCCCCTAACCCTATTGTGTTGAACTGTATTGTAACTGTACTGTCTCTTTTATTTTAAAGTGCTGTGCAAACTGTTGACACTATATAAATCATGTATAATAATAGTAATAGAGCATATTAAGTCTAGTTTTGTTGTTACTTAAAACACAACCATTACATAGAAACTAAAAATCTGTGCCATAGAAAAACTTTAGTCATCTTCCACTGTGCCTCCTCAATGGGTGTCTGACAGAACAACATTGACCTGGGAAGGTCCGCTTTTGGTTGATATTCGTGACGGTGTGAAATATAGATGCAAACAATAATCATTCATCATCATATGACTTGATCACAAGCTAAACAGAATACCCACTGTTTAAATTAGTAATGAGCTTCATTGATTTTTTTTTTTGCTGCTAAAGTTTCCCTTGAGTTTCCTTGTGGTTTGTAAGTATTGATGGGAAAATACCACAGCTCTTGTGAATGTGATTGCAGATGTTAACTATACTTTTCCAAATCGCAATAATCCTGCATCACTTACAAAGCATTTCTGTTAATATATACTGTAAATAATCTAAGGGATCAGTATTCCAAATCATTTGTTTTATAGAGGGGTCCCCCTTTTCCCTGTCTATTCCTGAAAAGACCCCTTTCCCACTCTTAATTTGTTATTGGTATGAGCTTTTCTGTAATTCTTGTTCAAAGTTTGGATTCCATTCATACTGATATTAAATTACACACAGATAGACTCTATTTAATAAATAGGTGACTTCTGAAGGCAATTGGTTCCACTAGATTTTAGTTAGGGGTATCGGAGAAAAGGAGGCTGAATACAAATGCACGCCACAATTTTCAGATATTAATTTGTAAAAACAAATTAAAAAATATTTATCATTCCCTTTCACAATTATGTGCTACTTTGTGTTGGTCTACCACATAGAATCACAAAAAAATACATTTACGTTTTTGGTTGTAACATGACAAAATTTGGAAAATGTCAAGGGGAATGAATACTTTTTCAAGGCACTGTAAGCATTTGGATGCACTGCTTGTGTAAAATATTTATCACTCCACTATCAAATTTCTGGTAGTTAACAAAGTCACTAGAACTAGTGTCCCCATTGGAAGATTTCCCCCTTTATTCCTGTTCTGGTGCCCATTGAAATTATTGGATTTTATTTCACATCCACTCAGTGATTGTAGTAATCGGGACAGTCCAGAGGGTGGCTCTACCTAACGGGAGCACAGACAGCACTAAAAAAACAGATAAAACCATTTCCACTCTGCTCCAAAAAAAAAAAAAAATTCTCTTAGTTTAACTAAAACCTAATGGTTTAAAATCTAATGGTTCAGGATAGATTTTATATTCAGTTTATGTTTTTTGCAAATTTTAGTTTTGATTTTCACTATATACTTTATAGCAGCGGTCCCCAACCTTTTTGACACCAGGGATCGGCTACAATGACAAAAATTGTGCCAAGGCCCAGGGGGGGTTTGGGTTGGGGGCGTGCACGGGGGGGGGGGGGGGGGGGTGAACGATTTTCACGGGCAATTTATTGGATCATTAGCTGGTGTTGACACTTCAATCATTACGGCACCAGGGTTGTTATGGTGTCAGGATGATTGAGGCGCAATATTTCTATTACTACTTTGTGATATAAAATGAAATGGTTCAACTCGCCATAATGCAGAATCGGTGGGAGCCCCGAGTGTGTCACTTGCCACGTCATCTGCCATTAGATACATTTTTTCACTTGCCACGCTGCCTGCCACCAGATGAGGAATGCCACTTGCCATGTCCCCTGCCACCAGATGAGGAATGCCACTTGCCATGCTGCCTGCCACCAGAAGAATGTCACTTGCCACCAGATGAGGATTACCACGCAGCCTGCCGCCAGATGAGGGATCTCACTTGCCACACTGCCTGCCACCAGATGAATGCCACTTGCCACGCTGCCTGCCACCAGATGAATGCCACTTGCCACGCTGCCTGCCACCAGATGAATGCCACTTGCCACGCTGCCTGCCACCAGATGAATGCCACTTGCCACGCTGCCTGCCACCAGATGAATGCCACTTGCCACGCTGCTTGCCACCAGATGAATGCCACTTGCCACGCTGCCTGCCACCAGATGAATGCCACTTGCCACGCTGCCTGCCACCAGATGAATGCCACTTGCCACGCTGCCTGCCACCAGATGAATGCCACTTTCCACCGTGCCTGCAGTGGTCATTCTTCAGTAAGGGCAGGAGACTGCAGAGCAGTGATGCAGGGCCGGTGGTAAGAGATATCATCTCTCTGCTCCCCACCGTTCCTCCGACACCAGTTCTTTGAGGGAGGAAGAGCTGTAATGCGAGGCGGGTGCAGAGAGATGATGTCATCTCTCTGCCCCACCATACCTCCGACATCAGCGCTGTGAATGAATGAATGAATGACTTGTATAGCGCAACGCATGCGAACTGAATCGCCTCTGGGCGCTTTTTCCAGCCAGTGTCTGCTTGGCTGATGTGGTCATTTTTACCCCGTAGGATCATGACATGCTAGGGACATACAGTCATACACAACATAGATACATATATACTGGGCCAATTTGGACAAGATCCAATTTACCTACCAGCATGTCTTTGGAGGGTAAGGGCTGTAAGTGTGGAAGAGTTGTGATGCGGGGTGGGCGCCTTCTCTCATCCGCATGCCTCTGTGATCCACCAGGCTTTCTCACCTGCCCACTCCTGTGATGCACTGAGCTCCCTCACCCACCCCCCTCTGATGCACTGAATTCTCTCACCCGCCCTGCTCGCTCATTCCGCCCGTAGCATCCGCGACTCGGCTGCAGAGACGCAACGGCCTGGTAGTGGGCCGCGGCCTGGGGATTGGAGACCTCCTGCTTTATAGCATAAAACTTGCTTTATAGTAATATACTTTATAATTTCACTTTCTGTGATAACGGTCACAAGGGCAAATAAAAAGCGTGAATTTCCCTAATAAGAATACACGGCAATAAAATATAGGTGATTAGTGCACAATTTAGAAACACTTGTGTTTTTAGTATTTTTGTGTTTACTTCCGTTATTAGGATAAATCGTATCTTGCATGTTTGATACTATAGTTATCAAAGCTAGTTTCTCCCCAGATAGGCACTCTTGGTGGATACATTTTGCGGTTTCAATTTGTTTATATTTGTTACTATAACTGTAAAATCGTTATTTACTTCTGCTTTTTTTTTGTCTTGAGGGAGTTGTGGTGACTTCAGATCTACTGACTCTGGCCAGCATGCTTTTGGTGTAATTCTAGTTTGGTTTAATTCTAGAATTTTCTTAGGATTTTTTTTTAGTGCTGCTAAACAAACACTGTTAAATTTAAACCATCTCTTCTCTTTATGCATATGGATGATGGCACTGTATGAATTAAAAATGTATA